>JAOBRD021020288.1:0-11697 GCA_027575215.2 Hydrozoanthus sils | reverse complement strand
TGTAGGATATGTATGATCACTCGACATGTGAATGAGTACTCTGTAAGTAGCATTTTTGTACAAATTTGGAGGAAAAATGTTGTTTACATAGAAAATTTGTTCGATTTGATCAGTGTTTTAATTATAACTTATGAACGAGTTGTCAAAGGTTTTCAGCAACTTTGCAGTTAAAGATAAACTTTGCTCTGTAAATTTCCAAGAATTTTGGCATTAAAAGAAGTTGAATTCCCAATTGCTTTGTTATTGAGTTGAACCAAGTTGGGATACTTGTGCTGAAAATTTTTTTTAAAAAAAAACTAAAGTTTACTAATTTTTTTATTTGGTAACTCTCTTTTTGTTCAATTCGTGTTCGAGAGTGGAGTTGGGGTTTTGGTGGGAAAAAACGACAACAATGCATCATCATGACGACAGCGTTTTAGATAAGCTCCGTTTTCGTTTTACCACACTAAAACGTATCGATGCGTTTCAAATGTCTCCGGATTCAGAAGGGTTTTCAAATGTCTCCGTTTTTGAAAACGAAGGCAGTCGTTGCAGTGTGGTCGCGAGGTGAAAACGCATCGAAAACGATGCGTTTTCAAATGAAAACGCATTAGTGTGGTTGGGGCCTAAGAACCTAGTGGTTTAAGAGCCTACTGGGTGAGATTTGACATTTTTATACCCAAATATATAAGAACCTATTCAGCTTGACAAAGAAAAATTAGGTTCTTACAAAAAAAAACAATCCAGAATTGATGCTCAAAATCTGGATTTAATTGTGAATTTTGATAGTGGACTGCCTTTTGGTCTTACTAATAAACTAAGGTATTATTCATTCCATAAATCTATACTGTATTTAAAAATACAGTTACAAATGATGATCATACAACATGTTCAGGCCCCTGAACTCCAAATTTCTAGGTTCTTAATCGCGGAATTTTGCTGTATAGTGTTTAAGTTTATAAATTACTTCCCACGGTCAAATCGCCTCGGGCCTCATATTATTTAGAAACATAAGACAATTTTTTCGGCGGCGCAGTGGCCGAGCTTTATTTACCATTTTTGCAACAAAAAAAAAAATTTCAATAATTTTTTCAAATTTTTTTCAACAAAATAATTTTTTTTTTAAGCCACTTTCTGCTATTTTTATGTTTATGTTATAGACGATATCGAAGAGTATGAGAAAGATCCACAGGCAAAGTGCAAGGTCAATGTTTGCGCCTGTGATCTGGAATTCTTTCAATGCTTGGGGCTTTATAAGGAACAATTCAACCGTAGGTACATTAAATACCGCGCACCTAGATACGGAAACCAATGCAGCAACACAGGTAAGCGTAGTGACCTGGCCCGACTTTTTTCCGCTCCTTCCTAAGTAGCCTGGGTACTAGTTGGCAGAAATATAAAAGCTTTCACGCGGTCGTTGAAAGTTATTTTACTTTTGGGAGCGGTTCAGGATTTAAGCCTGGTTTCCATATGATCTGTAACGATCAGCGACGGTCTGTGATTAATGAGTCCCAAAGCCTTAGCGAACCTAAAGCGCTGGCGCCTGTGGGAACAAAAAAATGGCTGTGTTGAGCAAAAAGCAATAGCTAGATTTTCAAGCTGCCCTCCTTTTGAGTTATATGAAACTACAGCAAAGAAGAAAAAAAGTCGAAAAGAAGACACAAGTTCTGGGTCAGGGAAATATTTCTTCAACGACAAGAACGTGTTCAATTTCACACTCTATTTCAAGACCACGATAGAGAGTATTTCTTCAGTTCTCATTGGACAGTTTCTTACACGTGATTTAAGAGGAACAATGGTATGTCGGCGGCTGTCGCTGACCGACCCAGAGGTGTGTTCCCATTAAAATCTTTCTTTGTCGGCGCGGTCGTAATGGTCGGGAAAATAGAATCGAATTCAACTCTCCCGATCATTCAGATCATGTGTCGCACCGTCGCAGACAAATATTTTGAGTGTTTCCATATGTGGGGAACATAACGCAGACCGTTGCTGATCGTTACCAATCATATGGAAACCAGGCTTAACTTTGGCACAATGTAGTTAGATTTTTCATTTCTACCTAAACTTTGTAGTTTCATGTGTAATGCTTCATAAACTATCTCTAGTTTGTATATTTGTCTCACTACAGAAACCGCGTTCAAACGAGTCATAGGTGTGACTTTTCCGTTATCCGCTCCGAATTTACAATAAGCACCTGCAAAAAAATCTGAGTAAGGGCTCAGTAACTGTAACCCGAACTTTACATAAATCAAACGCATTGACAAAGCTGGTCAAAATGCGGATCGCCAGCCTAAACTCAACTTATTACGGAATAAGCAGTCATTTTCACCAAAACTTCTAAAGCTCTGGAACAAATTGCCGTTAACTGTCCGTCTCTCATGCTCCTTGTCAAATATTATTGAATTTAGATCTAAACTCCGCAGTATCACATTCTAACCTTACCCTTCGTCACGATATTTGAGCGGCAACCAGATTTTTGAAAGCAAATGTATAGGAAAATTGAATTTTGTAAGAATAAGATTGCTTTGCCGTTTTTAACTTACTATTTTTTATGATCTGTGAGCAATTAAACTTTGTAATTTTTCTGGTTTATGTAGGCATATTCACACAAAGTTTCAAAATAGACTTGCTAGAAAATACTAAGTCCGTCTTTTCCTTGGATTAACAACTGTTAAAAGTTTCAGTGCAGTTTCCGTCAGCTTGTTCAGTCGAATTTTGGTCGAATTTTCCTGTGCCCTACCTCGCACGGTTCAAATTTTGCAAGTGACCGTTAGCTTTGTATCCAACCTGATCGGTTAACGAGTGGTTGCGTTGGCGGTTTTGAACACAAATTGGCGAACTTCGGACATTTGGAACGTGTGTCGAAGGCCAGGTATGCATTAGCTTTGTGGCAAATTTGTTATTCGACGTGGGTTTTGAAAGAAAAAATGAAAAAAGAGTGATTTACGATCGGTTTTGTGTGTTGTGTGTTGTGCTGTTGCTCGTTAGGTCGAGTGAAGATTTCTAACTTGTCTTTCTTTACTTTCTTACTTTTTCACGCTGCACCAGTTAGTAAGCGTTTAAAATTCCCTGAAAATCTATATAAATGTAAGAACTGATTATTACTAGGTTATAGAACGTAGAATGAAAGATTTTTATTACATTTTAGGAAAATAGTATACAAAAATTCAATTTTCCCTTAAATTTGCTTTCAAAATTGCGGTTGCCGTTCATACCGTGAAAGGAGCGTGCAGGCTGTGACTATGTTGAATAAAAGTTTATCAACCTCTCTATATAATACAGCACCAGCGCACGTTTTATTGTTCTAAGTCTAATTTTATTTACAAAGTTTACAAAGTTTATTAGTTACCATGTAATAACCAATTAATTGTTTACAAATATACAAAGAACGAATATGAATGGAGGGAGTAAGAGCTACAACCTATGAAGGTTAACAGAGCACTCTTACACTCAGATATACGTTAAAAGCAAAAACGAGATTAGAGGGTAATGTAACGTTTAATTACTACTAAGTTACTACTATTTACAATAACAAGAGAATAGTAAACAGACTAGCATATCATATAAGTTGCAAACTAAGATTACGAGGAAAGAAGGAAGTCTTTGAATTTTTTTCTGAAGGAATTAACAGATGAAGCGTTTTTTTTCTTTGTGTAGTATCTCATTCCAATTTTTGGCAGCGCTGCAGTCTATACCAAACTGGCCATAATTCAGATTTTTTCGAGGAACAAAAATATTTTGATTTTCCTTTGGTCTTGTATTGTAATTATGTGAAAAATTGACATCTTGGAAGTAGCTAGGTGAAGAAACAGGTAATTGTTTGTTCAAAAATTTGTAGGTTATTTCGCCTAGCTGTAATTTTACTACCTCAAAGATGTTTAGAACGTTTAATTGTTTAAATAATGGTCTGCTTGGTGCTTTACTACCTGAGAAGTAAATAATTCGCAAAGCACGTTTTCGCAGGATATGAGTAGGCAGATTTCTAGTTTTATAATTCGAGCCCCAAATAAGTGTGCCATATGAAATATGTGAATAGACTAAGTTGTAATAAAGGTTTTTGAGAATATCTAAAGTGAAATGCTACCTAGCTCTATAAAGGACTCCTATTGATTTGGCAATTTTCCGGCATAATAAGTCAATATGGGTGCTCCACGTTAGTTTTTCGTCTAGAATCAAGCCTAAGAACTTAGAACTAAGACTCATCAATCATCACGTTTTTTGTACGTTGCTTGGAGCCAAAGTGGATATATTTTGTCTTAGAGAGATTCACGGTTAGTTTGTTTGCATAAAACCATTCCTGCAGGCTAGATAAATCTTTGTTAAGGTGCTGAAAATATCTCTTATCGATTTGTTCGCATAAAGTAAATTCATGTCATCTGCATATAATACAAGGTGGGAAAACTTAGTTGCGAATTGAGAATCATTTATGTCGATCAGTAA
This sequence comes from Hydrozoanthus sils, assembly GCA_027575215.2. Classification (NCBI taxonomy): domain Eukaryota; kingdom Metazoa; phylum Cnidaria; class Anthozoa; order Zoantharia; family Hydrozoanthidae; genus Hydrozoanthus; species Hydrozoanthus sils. Next base: position 7,278 of record JAOBRD021020288.1, on the reverse strand, counting down.
TAGAATAGGTCCAAGAATTGACCCTTGGCCGGGGAACTCCGCAAGTTACTGGCAAGTTCTCATTATCGATAGAAACGTAACGGTGAACGGTTACTGAAATAACTGGCAAATCAATTGAGTGTGTCATTTTTGATACCATAGTACAAGAGTTTACCTAACAAAATGTCATGATTGACAGAGTCAAATGCTTTCGAAAGATTCCAAAAATTCCAATGGAGGTGCGACCACTATCGATTGCATCAACAATTTTATTCACAAACTCTAGAATTGCTAAAGCCGTATTTTGCTTTTTTCTGAAGCTAAATTGTAGGTCCGATAGGACGTGTTTTTTTTCAAGACGGTCCGTTAGCGATTTACAAATGATTTTTTCGAAATTTTTTGAGAAAGACGGGAGAAGAGATATCGGTCTATAGTTAGAAAGTAAAGAATGATCTCCTTTGAATAAAGGCATGACTTTAGAAATTTTCATTTGATCTGGAAATATATTAGTGTATAATGAGGTATTAAAAATATGAATAAGTGGAAGGTGGATGTGCTCGGCAGCGTTTTCGATATATCTTATAGGAATACCATCATGACCACTTGCTTTGCAAGTATCTAAGCTATGCAATTCATCCAATACTTCATAAGTATGGGATGAATTGGCAAGATTGGAGTCAAGTGGAGGTCAATTGAGCTGGTCACATTCGTCAAATCTGTATAAGAATATCTACTAGCAGGTAAACTATTTTCTAACGTTCGACCTACATTTGCAAAGTAATTGTTGCAAATATTGGCTTTATCCGCCTTTTTGGTAAAGTTTTTATTATTGTGTATGATAGCGTCAATACTTGAAGAACGGTTTTTCCTCTTATTCAGAATTTCATCGATGATGGACCATGTAGCTCTCATGTTCCCATTTGCTTTTCTCAACATTGAATTTTAATATTCTTTTTTGGCCGATCTTATCAATTTATTGAGCTTGTTACGGTACTGACAAAATCTTTTGATGTTGTGCAATGTTGGCTTTTTAAGTTTCGTTCGGTAAAATTTATTTTTCCTTGAAATTGACTTCAAAATGTCTGGAGTTAACCAGCCATTTTGTTTAGACTTGTTACGTATTGTAATAGCCTTAGCAGGAAAGTTTCTTTCATATAGGTTTTTCAATGTTTCAATGAAGATTGAGTATGAGTGATTAGGATCATTACTTTCAAACAGTTCCGACCAGTCTTGGAGTGACAGGTCACGCACGTCTTCTTCTCCACTTTTTGAGAAGACCCTTTTTTTTATTTTTGTTTTGCCTTTCAAATACTTGGTACCATATTGAATGATAAAGACAGGAAGATGGTCCGAAATGTCAGTATACAAAGTACCTGGTTGCGTATGGTCAACTATGTTAAAACCATTTGTAAAAATATTGTCAATTAAGGTTGCACTATGGGAAGTTATTCCAGTGGGTTTGACTATAGTAGGAAAAAAAAAGGAATACGTTAGAAGGTTATTAAAGAAAGAACTGATTTCTTCATTATTTTCACTTTTAACAAGATCGATATTGAAGTCACCGGCTAAATAGATGTTTTTGGCAGTTTTGTCTAATTTATCGAGTATGTTTGATAGGATCATAGAATAGTTATCAATTTTTATGCTAGGAGGCTTATATGAAACTCCCACTAAAGAGGAAGAATTATTTTTTACAATTTAAGTGAATAAAAACTGGGAGTCGTCACTATTGTAGTGCAACTTTTTTTTTATGGTATAGGTATAGTTTTTATGGATGTATAATGCAATGCCACCGCCGCCGTCCTCATTTGACCTGTTAGTTCGTGATAGATATCAAGAGAAAATGAGCTTATATCGTCCTTTTCTTTTAACCATGTCTCAGAAAGAGCAATAACGTCAAAACTAAAGTTAAGTGAGGACATATAACAAACTAGATCATTGAAGTGTTTTCAAAGGCTCCTGATGTTGAAATGAATCAAAGAAGACTGTACCGGTTTGGTTGTCAAAGAGCTAAAACTATTCTCAACAAAGTATTTACATTTATCGGTCATTGAGTCTACTTCAGTAAATACATGCTCGTTAGGATCACAAAAATTATCAATAAAACTTGCTTTTGATTTTAAAGAGAGGTCAACCTTGAATGGGTTGAACACTAAAGAGTTTATATTTTCCACATTCCAATGAGGACTGCGGTCGTGTTTAAATTCAAACAATGCAGAGTGAAACTCATTATCACATAAGGCCGCAAAGGGTAAAGCCCCTTGAGTACATCGTGTACATAAATGATTATCATAAGAATGGTGTTGATTTTTTGCACTAGATGTCAGATATTTTACGTTAAGTAGGCACTTGAGATGCGTAACTGAGGAGCAAGACGAAGACGAGCATCTAACGATAAGAAAATTTACATAAAGTGTTTAAAACATATAGTGCAAGAGTTCTTTTTAGGTAGTATTGGCATTTGATCATATAGTATTAATTAATTAACAAATAATATAATATAAAAAAATAGCACAATATTCTTTAAGTGAATCATGGAAAAAATAATTAAAATAAAACATGTAGATTCATTTGACTTCTCCCATTTGCGTATGATGTCCGACTCTCGAAGCCTTGAGTGGGTCCACAGCTTTCTGCATTTAAGTATTTTAATGGCGTAAAATTGTTCATTAATTGTCCTCAAAATTAACGTCATCTCCAGGTGGGCCATAGTATGTCGCGGAGGCGCCCAGATTACCAAAAGGGACGGAAGGGAAACGACGAAAATCTTTTGGACGCTCCTTTATGACCATTTGATCAACATCAAAGTACGCGATTTTCATCACTTCTTGCTTTATGCAGTGCGTCTTGTTGTACACTGCGCCTCTTGACAACTCCAGCGGAGAAAGTCTCCGTTAATATAAATTCCCGATCCTTTCAACTTTCTGCTGGATTTAAGGCTAGTTTTGTTGTCCTTAAAATTCAGTAATTTAGCAACTGTTTGCTTCGGCTTTCCATTCCTGGATGTGCCTGTGCGGTGAGCTCTTTCGATGATTATCTTGTCGCCGTCAAGCTCGAGGCTTTCTTTGAGAAGGCTTTTTACTTTGCTTTCAGTCACCTCCCAGGACTCATTACGATCTTCTTTGATGCCAGATATTCGTATGTTGTTTCGCCTGCTTTGATTTTCTAAATAATCCAATTTGTCTTCAAAATCGAAGAACGGCTTGGTTAAGTTATCAAGCTGGGGTTGAAAGGAGACGATTAAATGGTTGTGGTTCTTGAGTTTGTCGAACTCCTGTGTAAATTCAAGACTTCGCTTTAACTCGCCGATCGCAGAAGAAAAGGCGTCTAAAGGCTTATTAAAGTTGGTCATGAGTGCTTTTATAAGGCTTGTGAAGCTATTCTCTTGTGTGTTCAAGAGCTCCTGTACAGCTTCTAAACATAGTTTCGAAGAGCTCGATTTCTTGTCAGCCATCTTCCACTCATTAACATGCAAACCCTTATACAAACCCTAATGTTGCACTTAGTTCGTGAATGTTTTTCTAAGTAGCTTTAATCACAGGTAACTCAGTATAATTATATTGTAACTAGTTAGAAACTTTCTTTTTTAAAATGATTAAATAGTTTCTTGTAACGTTCGCCTTTGTAACGATCTTATAGCTCACGTACGGTTCAGCTCTTCATAAATTATCATAATTATGGAAATTCAAGTATTTGAGTAGGAAGGAGGGTCAACTTAGCAAATTAGTAACCACATCTCGCGGAAACAATCCCCGAACTCCACGTCTTCATGGAATCGGTCGACTGGTCCCGGCTTGTCTTGAAATCACGCTCACAAAAATACTGTACTCGTTTTCTCAATTCTTTTCGTCCACCAATTTCTATATTTTTAATATAAATAAACAGGGAGCGCGTTCTGCAAAACGAAGGCCGATGTTTTAATCATGACTCAAGATAGCAAAGATATATCGGAGAACACTGTAAAGAAGATAAAGGCCTTGGCGGAGAGTTTGGTTGGACTTCTGAACGACAAAAACATCGACTACAAGTTTTCACTTGGCGTCTATGCGACTAAGCAGAGAGTTACCCCGTTTAAGTCCGCAAGCGACATCATACCTTTTATCAAAAAATACCTTTATGGAAAACAAGGATCGTGGGCTTACACGAAATGCGCCTTCGAGTTGTCTAGGCGAAAATTTGGACAACGCCCTGCAGATAGGAAAGATGGAAAGACTGCCAGGGTAAGTTCTTACCTGTACAACTAGTTGTACACTTACTTTTGGGGAATACTATACAAAGTTTCCCCGATTAAGAAGGCAGGGGATGAGGAATCATATAGCTAGTTAACAATAGGAATACGTATTAATTCAAAACACCAATAAAAAATTATTTTGCAATGACATTTGGAAGTATTAACTTTAGATATTTAAAAATTTATTTAAATAACGGATATTTAAAGATATCTAAGACCAATAACCAAGTCCCCCGTGCTGATTGGCCAAAAATTGGTCAAATAACTTCCCTTATACGACCGGTGAGTTACTGGAGGGATTTTTCGCTTACACGAGCTTGCAAAGAAATCCGTTTGCTCTCTTTTACTGATCTAAAACTGATGACATGTAATAAATATCTTAAAAATCTGGTTTGCTCCCGGGCAGATATCACACTCGATTATCGAGATATCTAAAATATATTAAAATACCTCACAATCCCTCCCATTGCAAGTGGAAACTTTATAAAGGTGAAAACCTTTTTGAACAATAGCCAGACGTGAGACCATTGAAGGCACTTATTTATTTCATTATTTATTTTTCTTAAACGACCTAGTTTGTGTGTCTATATTTTTACAATTAGCGCTGAAAACACAGAGTTGTAAACACGCTTTACATTGGTCAGCGGTAGCCACTGCACGTGCTTTTTGCAGAGATGGGAGTTTTGAACCTAAGGATAATTTGCGGTGAAGTTGCGAGAAAGCGAGATAGATGCAAACAATGTCAAACGAATAAACTGATATTGATAGCATTCACCAAGGTGATCATAATGGGATTTCCTTTTTCGCTGCTTCAGATCACAACTGATCCAAACAAATCAAATCATTTGCCCATCAGGTTAGCTCTGAACATGCAAGTTCTTGTTTCGATGCGGCTTCAACCTAAAATCCTACAAAAATGTCGTTGATTTTTACCCGATCGAGTACTTTGACTTTCGATAACAGCTACTGATAAGTCGCACAACAAGGCAACGAAAACAAAACAATTGCGTAATGAAGCTTCTGCGCTGAAAGACTCATAATGTTGCCTTCCTCTAGATACGTTTCTTAAACAATGGTCACCTTGATGAATACTACGCTAACATTTAAACTGGCGTTCAAAAAAATTTATCTTACTTTCGTCGCAGAACCCAGTAAACTAATACAAAACAAAACATTAATTTAAGCTTGCCGGACTTTACTTTCTAATAGAAACACTTTATAGTACTATGTTTTATTGCTGTTTTAGTTTTTCCCTAACAGCTTTTAATTCTCCCTTCGAAATATCCAAAAGTCGGGAAAGGAACGCCATATTCAAATACGGAGACTTGATATATTTAGGGAGACCACAAGAAAGGGGTTTGCTCTGTCGCATGGATACAATACTGTCCTCTGGGTAATATAATCCCCACCTTGAGTATAAAAATGAAAAGAGCATAAGCCTGATAGCAGCTCAATACCCCTTTCCTGATAATTTGCTTCAGTTTAAAGGCCAATCTGACTGCATTGCAGCCAAGACATTGAGACGTATTTGGCAATAACATTAATTTGGGGCACACCAAACAAAACGTCCAAAACAGGCTCCTATCGACGTTTGACGGCGCTAATCTTGTAAGGTTTGGGTTTTAGAACAAGCCCTCGGTCACTCGCGAGTTTGGGCAGTGGTTCTCCCGCGACCGTATAAAACGGGGAATGTGAATAGTAATGTGGTTCGGACATGTCTCTGCGCTCTGCAGCATTTTGATATTTATAAACTGTATCCTTGCATATTTTGACGGAACTGAGACTATGGCGATGTGAACAACCACAGGCTTTCCAACAATGATAATTGTAAGGATTATTAATTTTGTGAAGCTCCCGGAAATCTTTATTTTGGCTACCTGTCTTCAAGTACTAATCTCAAAGATGTTGGCTCCATTTGCATAATGACACAATGATTCAGCCTTGCCTTGACACCTACAAACAAATTAAAGAGTTAGCTTCAATTTTAGGTTCATTATCAATGAAGCGAATTATTCTGTTCTAAGAAATACGCTTGTTTTCAAGCAAGGAAAGCTAAAAAGATCTATTGGTAGGTTCCTTTATTATTGAAACTCTACTGCTTCACGCCAAATTCTGCTATTGGGAGGAGATATATCAAGTGTGTGGGCGAGCACCAACCATTGTTTCAGTGCACCTAGTGGAAAAAAGACTTGTAACATTGCCAAATAAGTCTCGAGCCATAGAAACCTCAACAACATTTATTGTTCAACTGACCCTGAAGTGAACAACACGTCTAAACTTCCAACGTCTTTGTTTTTAATAAATGCTCAGTCGGTTAGAATTAAATCTGCAGTTCTCTCGGACTATGTTTGCGGAAAACAAACAGATCTCGTTGCTTTTACAGACTGAGACTTAGCTGAATTCCTACAATGCTGCTGTTAGAGCGGAATTGTGTCCCTCTGATTATAAGTTTCCTGACTTTCGGCGCACTAGTGGCGCGGCGTGGGTACGGGACAACTTTATCGAGAGTCTTTATCAGTTATGAGAGTTAACGCGGCTGAAAAAGAATCATTTGAGTTTTCTGAATGGACTGTATCCTCGGCTTCGCACAACCTACGATTAGTTATTATCTATCAACTCCAATACTCTGACGCTCAAAAAGTGAACATCAGCACATTTTTCACCGAGTTTTCTGAATATCTGGAATCTACCGTTTTATCCAATGAACAGCTTATCATCTGTGGCGATTTCAACATTCATGTTGACTGTGCTAACGATTGCAACACTGTGAGACTATTAGATCTGCTCGAATCACTTGCACTTCAACAGCACGTCACACAGCCAGCACATGTACATGGAGACACCCTTGACCTTACTATCACCCCGCAATCAGAAAACAATGTCAAGGCCCCGTCTTTTTCCAACATATTTATCTCAGATCGTGCATCAGTCCTTTGTACTCTCCATTCTCAAAAACCGCCAGTAACTAAAAGGAAACTTATGGTATATAGCTTTTAAAAAAAACTATTGAGTGCGTCGGCGAGTAGTATAAACTTGAAGTATATATGATAAATGAATTATCGTCGCCG
>JAOBRD021020078.1:0-11699 GCA_027575215.2 Hydrozoanthus sils | reverse complement strand
CAGAATATTCTACCACTATTCACCTCGACTTCTGAGAATAATTGTTAAATATATATAAATATATATATATATATACACTATCTAATGTAATCTAATATAGTCTATTTTATGCCTCTAATAAGCACGTTTAATAATCAGGCTTTTTGCTTTATTTCATCTCTAGTTCAATCAAACGAATCCACAATCATATACCAACTTATCTACAATGTCAACAAAATCGTTAAGGGGCGGGGGGGTTCACCTGAACTTTTGTTGGATAGTGAGGAAGATGAAAAAGATATTTGAATAAGAAGAATATTAAGTAAAATCAGCAAACCGTTCCTCCTATCAAGGGACCAGCACAGCTTTGGTTTGAGAACGGTTTGGCGAATTTACATCAAATATTGACTTCAAAATTAAACTCCCAAAAAATGACCAAATTCAAAATTCCTTTTAAAACTACCAATCTTCAAGAAAGAAAATACAACTCAAAATTCATCCAAAAATTTTCAAATAATCAAGCTGACTCTCCGTCACTCCATCTGTGATATAAGCAGAGCGATTTTGTAGATTCAATTCATGGACGGAGATATCGGAAGAAACGTTAGGAAAAGTGGCCACAAAGCGCGAATCAGGCGAAATCCCGCCTTAAGGGTAGGTACGTTTTTGCTTGGGGGGGAGATGCTGGGGCCTCAGAGGGAAGGGTCATCAGTGAAAGATGAAAGTGAGCATCAAAAGGGGAGGGTCATAGTTTGTAAAGCTACTCAAGGAGAGGGTCACACACCTATTCATAGAATTTTTTAATGATATTTGTGATTTTACTTCTCATTTTTCTTACATTTTTCTAACAGATTAAGTTTTTTTTCACCTACTTTGATTTAAGTTGATGTTATATTATAGCTTCTCAGTTTTTAATGATGCTTCAGTTGTGTGAGAGAAGTTTCCTTTTCCAACATGTTCTTGAGAGTCAGATTTCGCATGCTATAAAACCAACCATTTCAAAAATATAAACCAACAGCACTGCCGCACCGGCTAGTCAAAGAAGGAAGAGTATGTATTTTCCCTTCGATATTTCATGTTCAAGACTTTAATATTACTCAAAGTTTATACTTCCATACTCAAACTTCAGCTGATAAAACGTAAATACCCCCTCATTAATTGTTCACATTTTCGTGTTTTAGCTCGCACACATTCAGTATCGAGATACATATAAAATTACATTCTGAGTTTTCTATGGCATGGAAAATATCATGTAGTAGTGAGGGTAGGGTCGCACTTTTGTCAGTCACCTAGAGATGGGGGGTCAGGAGTTTTATTTTTATTATTAAAATGCAAGGAAAGGCCAACACCGAGCCTCCCCCCCCAAGAAAGAACGTACCTTCCTAATCTACCCACACATTTGTGAATACCAACATCGAGAACAGGAGACACGCCACGCTATGGCTTTATTGAGTCTACACAATTTATCTATCAGTTCGAAGCCTTCACTAAATACCTAAATTGCGTTCGAACGACTACTGGTTTCTTTATTAAAATCTACCACAGATTTCTAACCCTGAAATACGACTATGACTACGAGTCTAGATTTTTAAGTACACACCTAAAATTGCTTAGAGCCACTCAGTTCACTCACTAGAAGCGGTTCTATACTTGAGCGCCAACAAGAGGCTAAAATTTGTTTGTTCACCAAATTCATTGCGAAAAACTTTAAAAACTGTTCTAATTCGTTTATTAAACTTGTCAATTCGTAGTATCCTAGACGATGCTTTAATTTTTATTATATATAGATGTACACCGACTCCACTGGTTTCTATACCTATCAAACCCAGAAAGTGCCGGATGACAGAAAACTGCAAGGAACTGTCGATGCCGCTCTCTGAAATCTCAAACCGATAAGTACTGCCGCCAAAAAAATGACCGAGGACGCACACCAGAATGTCCCCTATTCTTATAATAATCGCACTAAAATGCTTATTAGTTTAGTTAAAAACGTAACTATTTGTTCAGGAAGTTAGAGTATAATTAAAAGTTGAGTGAACAACAAAGCGATACTTTCGTTTCTTCAAAAATAACTTTAAACGGTGTATATGATCGTTTTTTTTGCTTTGCACCAAATGTTCTTACAAAATGAACATTTAGAGTTCCTTTTTCTCGTAAAAGAATTGATCATGGTTCGATTAACTGCTGTGGACTCCAAGTTATTAAAGAATGTGTCATGTAATTAGGGCGCCTTAAAGTAAGAATCGCTACCATTCTACACAGCATTAACTTTGCCGGGTTCTGAGAATTAAGAGGCTTGAGTTCGATATAAACTCTTCATCCCTCTCAAAGTTTTTATACATAAAAGTTTGATATTCCTTAAGTGTACTTTGTCTTTTTTAACTTACCTTTATACAAATCAGCAAAAGTTTTATAGTAATTTTCCAGAGAAGAAATGTTCAAATTAAGGTACTGTAGAGCTCTATGGCCATTGCACTTGCCGATAGCTAAAAGTCGGATAAAATGGGATATAAACAATGAACAACAGCGCCCGTTCCTAAGACGATACTTTGATTTGTTTGAAAAACAAAAACTGCAACAGATGTTCACCTCGTCCGAGCAGCTTAGAAATAGTTGAAGCCGCTCAAAATAGAAAGGGGACCTCGGCCATTACCCACAATACACCAGTACTCTTTTTTTCCAAAACATTTTCTTCATTGGTCAATCCATTCAGCACCAGACGCGGCAAATGTCATTTTATAAACTCTCCTAAATACGGTTCATATTTTTCAGCTTACAACAGTTTTATCTTAAACAATTTTATTTTAAAATTCCATTTTAACTCACAACAATCGCATGGGCGTGAAACCCCTTGTAACTGACGTTTTAGGATTCAAAGTTTTAAACTTTACCCATCTTTTAAAGCTTACATCTATTTTATCACGTTCTCCAACGATAATTTTTCATCTTTTCACTAATTGTCCAGATAAAACATTTGTTTGGGTCAGTTATGTAGAATGTAGGGAGGAAGTGGATTTTTATCTTAACTGTTTGGGGCTTAAAATCTTGCAATGTTTCCTGTTTTCACATAAGGACTTTAGCTTTTCTCTTTAACATAAAGCTCGCCGTTTTCGATGTTTTCACATTTTCTGCAGTGGGTCTTTCAATGTCCCATTTAAAAACTGGATCTCGGAAAACTTTGCATTTTTCGCAGTTTTCGAAGTTGCTGCAGCAGTAACCTTAAAGTGTTATTTATTTCGCAAATATCGTTAATTGCAGTTTCGCATTCTCCTTTTCAATTGCATCCATTTTTGGACATAAGTGGGACGTTGCAGATGGCCTCATACAGACGTGCGGTGTCCAAATCCAAAAGCTCGCGTCCAAATTAAAAAACGCGTCAAATCCCAAAAGCTCGCATCCTGTTCTAAAAGATCGCGTCCATTTCCAAAAGCTCGCTTCCAATTCCAAAAGCTCGCGTCCAATTCCAAAAACTCGCATCCAGTTTTAAAAGATCGCGTCCAATTCCAAAATCTCGCATCTAATTCCAAAAACTCGCATCCAGTTTTAAAAGATCGCTTCCAATTCCAAAATCTCGCTTCCAATTCCAAAAGCTCGCTTCCAATTCCAAAAGCTCGCGTCCAATTCCAAAAACTCGCATCCAATTCCAAAGCTCGCTTCCAATTCCAAAAGCTCAGATCCAATTCCAAAAGCTCGCGTCCAATTCAAAAATCTCGCATCCCATTCCAAAAGCTCGCTTCCAATTCCAAAAGCTCGCGTCCAATTCCAAAAACTCGCGTCCAATTCCAAAACCTCGCGTCCAACCCAAAAGCGTTGAGGTACGAGTCCAGTCAAGATTGGTGAGTTTTAGACATAGAGGTTAATCCTGTAAGTGGGAAAATGTCTACTACTTGTCTTCCTCTGCGTTGAGGTAGGATTCCAGTCAAGAATGGGTAAGTTTTAGACATACAGGTTAATCCTGCAAGTGACAAAAGATTTACTAATCGTCTTCCTCCTAAACGTGCTAAACTGACTACTTGCCGCCTTACCCCACCTTGAGGTACGGTTCCAGTGAAGTATTTGATAAATTGTGTTCTTATCCTAAAAGTGGTGAAATGGCTAATTTAAAATTCACTAAAAGTTAAAACTATTAAGGAGGAGAAAATGGAGAAATGTAATATAAACATTCGAAAAACGAGTTGCCGCGCAACCTTAATTCTTAAGAACGCAACACCAACTGTGCACACCTCGCGAAACAAAACAACACAACCAGACAGTGTTTTACATGCATGTAATCGACAATTTAGTCTGTTTCATTCAGCGGTGGTACAGAGGTTTCAGTAAACTCATACAAAAAAATACATTAATCGGTTAGTCCTTGCGTGTCCTTGCGTGTTCGTCAAGCTTTTTCTTAGCTATGTCGGCCTTGAGAAAGACTTTCTTCGTCAAGGAGTTTGTGTTGACTGTTTAGTAAACGGGAACATTCAAAAATATTTTCCGGGTTTCCGAAGAACTAAACGCATTAGTCACAGCAAATGAAATCCCACTGGATCAGCGGAAATTGTATTTGATGTATGGTACTTCTACGTCTTCTCCTTCGGCGTCGTTGCAGCAGAGCTCAAGAACAAGAGCCTTCACGTGGGACTTGATCTTCTTTTTCGACACTTTTGTCACTGCTTCCGAAATTCTAAGAAGTTACGAAGGCACGATTAGAGGGCTCCGCTCTTTGTCTTTTTCAAGCAGGTAGAAAAAAAACCCACTAAGACTTAAAGATTCATGTTTTTGTCTTTAAAGTGTGGGCAAATTAAGTCAAATGTGTTAGCACCAAATGCAACTAAAAGCACAAAGCACTTATTTTACTTTATTAAATTGTTATCGAAAGAAAAATTTGCAAAAGCAAAACTCCAAACTCAAGAACGGTCATGAAAGTAACCTGTTATCAAGGAATTCCCAGTTCCAGGCTTCAATGATTTCGATGTGTCATGGTGGAACCATAAAATATGGCTTATTTCACAACCGAGACGGCTAACCTGTGATTTCCTTTGCTACAGTCTACGGAATAACCCCTGATTTGCAAACGTTTTCAACGTGCGCGTCTCGTTTGCATAATAGCCAATATCCATTGGAACGGAGGACGCTTTGGCCAAAGACAGCAATGGCGGGCCTTACACAGAAAACGTGTGGTTCACTTTAGAGCTAATACCATACACGTAGCGTTCAAAGAAACAACGCGAGCTAGAAGTACAAACGCTCTAAAGTTAACCTCACGTTTTCTGTGTAAGGCCCGCCATTGCTGTCTTGGGTCATAGCGTCCTCCGTTCCAATGGATATTGGCTATTATGCAAACGAGGCTCGCACGTTGAAAACGTTTGCAGATCAGGGGTTATTCCGTAAGGATTTCCTGCTACTACGCCCAGGAACCCAAGAATTAAATTGGAGAAATGTGAATAGGGGCACACTGTCAAAAGACCAACTTACTTCATACTGAGCCTCTCGGTCAGCTTGGCTCTAGGCATGAAGAAGGAGTACAGCATACAGACGCCCTGAGATAGCATTGTGATCTCCAGTTTGTGCTTATTCTGTAAAGCAAGAAGTCTGCTAGTTAGTTTTATTATCAGTTTCTTGAATCTTGAAGACAATAGATTATTTCGCATGTCATCATCACCTGGTTTGTTTGTACAGACTTTTATTGATTTATGGGGGAAAAACAACTTGAAAAACATAGCGTTCCAACTCTGACTTAAAGGACGATTCTTTGTCTGAAAGGACCTGACGAAAAATCGGCTGTGTGGCAGCTACAGATAAAAATCGGACAATAGTTTTTGTCGTGAAGAAAGATTAGACAAGCTAAATCCCCAAATGTCTGATCAGACATTGTCACTTAGTGTGTCAGTGGCAGTGACCGATAATTTGTCTAACCACTTTGCATATTGGGCAGTGAGGGAAATCGCAAGCATGTAACAAGTGGAAAATAGTTCGTGCAACGTCGCTTGGGCACTGGTCCGATAAATCTCCCAACAAAAAATCGGTTAGTGTGTGGTGAGTAACGATCAAATTTGTACCTGACAAAAAAAAATTGGGGCCCTTCAGCCGAAAATTCGTTACCATCATTTCTTACAACTGAGCAAAACAGCTTCCATTTTTTTCGTACAATACAATGCCATGAACAAAAGCTACACTTTTCTTTACTTCTACATTTTTACAACAACTTGTTTACAAACGCTAGACGAGGAACAGGATCTTAACGAGGCCGCTATAAGATGAGTCTTTTATCTATTGGCTGGACACTATTTTCTTTATAGCTGAGGTGGGCTTCAATATGATGGTTACCACATAAGCAGAGATGAATAGGCTGCAAAGCTACATTTTAAAGATGGCATACATAGCAAAATTAAAAAGTTTCTGCTCTTTTAATAAACCATTTGCAGTACATACCGGAGTCGGAAACTGGCGACTAAAGAAGTTATTTTCAATCCAATGCAAACAGAAAATTTCCCAATCGAAAACTTTTGGAATTATTTGAAGCCACAAACATATTGTTCCTAGGTTCTCGTTGCAGCCCTACTCTTTATCAACAAATTTATGTGAGCAAACAATTGATTGGTTTTTATCGACCTCATTTCTCGTTAGCCAATTAAAAGCGAGAATTCTGCGAGTAAATTGCAGTGTAGGCAAGGGTAATAAACAAAAGCTTATCATTACCTGGAAATAGTCCAACAGTTCTTGCAGGGTCATCTCGTCCCCATTCTCCTTGATGCCGTTGATCTCAAAACGGTCCCATAAAGTGAACTCAGTGTCATAGTACTTTTGGAAAAAATAAATTTTGTGAGAACCTTCTGTTTGTAATTTTTTTTGTATTTTGTCAGGTACCGACGATGTAACAACTTTGATGAAAGTATCCCTAACCGGTGAAAAAAAACTCTGAACATCAACATCAAAGAAATGAACATGCAAAGCAAATATTTATTTTGGAAAACATTTTCAATTTCAGAACTTGCCGAGCAGAGTTCACAACTAAGAATGTGGAATGAAATTCCATGACTTTTCTATGACCAAATGCAATTTTCTATGTCAAAGTGGGAGTTCACCCAAATATTATACATAAAAATATACAACAAATCTAACTTACATTTGCAATGCTCTTTAAAACCTTTAGCTTGAGGCGAGTCCCTGACAAGATGTATGATTTAACTCCCTCCCCCTAAAAGCTGAACAGCAAGGAAAACTTAAAACAATCTATGAACAGGAAACGCACCTTGTTCTTGGGTGCTGCAATAGGTTCCGAAAAACCAAAGAACGGAAGAGCAAGGTTGATAAATCCATTCTTGAACGTTTCCAGCTTCTTGCTTCCTTGAACAATCTGTGTTTGCAAGAATTATTTAGGCTTGAAAAAATTATTCAAAATTTATAGGTAACCCTATCGTTAAAACCTCTTGTTTCATTTGCTCTATATTTTCACCAACGTACTCTTCTTAGAGTGAGTTGACTGCCAGGCACCTCCAAATTTATTCCAATTAAGAACACGTTTCAAAATTGCATTCTTAAAATGCCCATAATTGTTAAAGTTTTGCCTTCTTACCTGAAAAATGAACGCTACTGAAAAGAATATTACAATTCGGTAAAACCGAACTTTTTAGCATTATTAAAAGTATTTAAAATGTAACCACGCACTTTAGCATTTCATTTGCCTTTCTCAACATAAGAGCGGCGACTGCATACGAGGTAAATTAAGCAACCTGCACATTGCAAAAGCAAAAAAAAAAGTTTGCAAGAGTGTTGGGTTTGTCCTCAAGAACTTCTTGAGGACAAAAATGCAAGAAAGCTGCGTTCTACGGACATTCCAAAAAAGGATTAAGTCTGCACAAGACACCATTCAATAAACCCGGTAGCCCTAGGAAGGCGAAAGAAACGGCTGGACTTCGTGAAAATAAGGAAAAAGAGATTTAGTACCCGGCAATAAGTCCTCCTTGTGCTGCATGCTCTTCAAAGAGGAGGATTTCCGTCAGGAATCGGGCAAAAAACGATCTTAAAAGTCCTTGCAAAATAAACACTTGTTGCAAGAACAGCTGTTATCAGATAGATAAATTTGAACAAAGTTTAAAAGTTTTGAAGGTTTTGCTTGGTCATAAAGTTTAGTTAAAAGTAAAATTATCATGCAGATGTTGCTAACACTCCGATATGCACAACAAGCCTAATCTGCCTTTGTAACATGCGTGGATACAAGTCAAAATATTATATTGAAAAGCTTCCATTTTGCCAAATCTGTTCTAAGCTATTCAAATAGGAAATGCAATATCTCGTCTACTTCAAGTCATGTAAAAGAAGTTTTCACTATCCCTTCATACAGAGCAATCTCCTAAAAATCTTTGACCCGAGGGCTTGGCATACGGGACGAGCGTAACGCGTTTCACATCACAAGACTGAGGTCTGAGACTTTCCAGTAAAGACCAAGCAATGAGGTTGTGTTTTATGTTTCTTTCGAATTTAGTCAGAAATTTTTAAAAAAAGAAAGCAAGACGTAACAAAGAAAGGCAATACAAGATAATCCCAGTGCCCTCTCAACAGCCAATCAGATTGCAGGATTCTGTATGAACATTAAAAAATTATCATACTTCACCGGAACGACAAACAAATGAGGAAATGATAAGAGCTGAAACTAGAAATGGAAGGAAACTCTCACCTTGATCAATTCCAGGCTGACCAGCCCACTAACGATAGCAGTAGTGGTTGCAATTGCTGGAATAATCTTACCGGCAATCAGTTTACTCTGAGAAACAAAAACACATTAATCCGCTTTTTTGGAACACAATAATAGGGTGTGATTCTTTAAATGATGTCTATACACTTTTAACCTACAGAATTTCCAGTTCAAGACTTCACATCAATACTTGTTTTAAAATTAATTATTTTTGGGAAAATATTTGAAAGTTCTGATCAGGGTTAAAAAAGTTTAGGTGCCGGAATGGGTCTTAAATGGAGGCACTAACTATTCTAAAACAAGGTTTCAAATCATAGGTGTTATAAAGCTCAAGTATTTTTAAGGACTTTCAAAACCTTTTTAAGCTTTGGTCTTTTGTCAGACCAAAGATTTAATACAGACTGGCTTCTAAAAATAATTTGTATTTGAATAAGGAAATACTTCCCTGGTTTAGTTCTAATACTTTGTATTTGGATAAGGAAATACGTTCCTGTTTTAGTTTTAAAGACTAAAACTTATCTTTACAGCTAAGTTGAATATTTTACCCATTCTTGGATTCTATGAGAAGTAAAAACAGTAAACAGCTTCGAAGGCTTGTTTTCAAAGTGCTGCTGACGAAACAGTCAACAAATGTTTGATATTTCGCACACTGCAGTATTTTCAAAGACAACTGACTTTTTTTCAAGACCATTTCAGTCCTGGGACCTAGATTTTTAAATTTAATTATTTTCAGCACAGTTGGATCCTGCGGTGCCAATGAAAAGCCTGTAGCTTCACACTAGAAGAGAAGCCTCACCTTGTGACGATCAGCTGGAGGTATACTGTAGTTAGTGGCACGCAGGTTGGACGCAGCAACGATGAAATCCATGTGAAAATTGGTATCATCATCCTACAACGGGTGTCGGCATAATTTAAAAACTTTCAAATAAAAGGTAGTTCATGATGAGTACGTTTTTTAGCAACTACAAGGAGATACACAAGCTTCTGAGGTTGGTCCCAATGTTCTAGCTACGTCAAAACGAAAGGGTTCAGCACTTTATCATTTTATCAAGCACCTTGTCATTTTCATCCAGTACCCTGTCATTTTATCCAGCACTCTGTCATTTTATCCTGCACCCTGTCATTTTATCCAGCACCCTGTCATTTTATCCAGCACTCTGTCATTTTATCCTGCATCCTGTCATTTTATCCAGCATCCTGTCATTTTATCCAGCATCCTGTCATTTTATCCAGCATCCTGTCATTTTATCCAGCATCCTGTCATTTTCATCCAGTACCCTGTCATTTTATCCAGCACTCTGTCATTTTATCCTGCACCCTGTCATTTTATCCAGCACCCTGTCATTTTATCCAGCACTCTGTCATTTTATCCTGCATCCTGTCATTTTATCCAGCATCCTGTCATTTTATCCAGCATCCTGTCATTTTATCCAGCATCCTGTCATTTTATCCAGCATCCTGTCATTTTTATCCAGCATCCTGTCATTTTACCCAGCACCCTGTCATTTTATCCGGCCCCCTGTCATTTTTATCCAGCACCCTGTCATTTTATCCAGCACCCTGTCATTTTCATCCAGCACCCTGTCATTTTCATCCAGCACCCTGTCATTTTTATCCAGCACCCTGTCATTTTATCCAGCACCCTGTCATTTTCATCCAGCACCCTGTCATTTTCATCCAGCACCCTGTCATTTTTATCCAGCACCCTGTCATTTTATCCAGCACCCTGTCATTTTCATCCAGCACACTTTCATTTTCATCCAGCACCCTGTTATTTGTAGTCGAAATGCAGAAAATAACTTCGTTGTTTCAGCTCAATATTCTCCAAGTTCTTGAGCAATTTCAACAATCACTCAAAACAATGTTATTCTGAGCGAAGAGTCAGCGACTTCAGCTCTTGTTGTCATAGTGCTTGCTATTCTGTGCAGATACTAGAAACAACTCAGTGTTATGTTCTTCAACAGGGCGCCCTATCATTTCTTTTAGCTGGCTAGAACACTATTGGTCAAGGAGCATGTTTCCCCTGACAACAGCTAAAAAATTCATTTAAAGCTGATATGTATAACGAAACCCAACTCCATGTTTTAAGAAATCACCAGCCAGATGCCACAAATGGAATAGCGGGGCACGGGTAAAGTCAAAAGAAAGTATCCCAAGTAAGTTATAAGTTAGAATACTCGGGCATATCGGCCTAAAGTGTACATATCATGTTTTTATGGAACTTAATTTGTCAGAAAGGATTTTAAAAAAAGAAGAAAAATGTCGCCTACTCCATTGAAGTAACTGTTTTGGTTTCTGAGATATTAAGGTTTTTCAAATACGCAAATCACAAAATTTGTGATGTAACAGGGGGAAATCATAAGTGGAAAGATCACAAAACAATTATTTCTTGAATTACACAACCAATACAAACACACGCTATAAAAATAGCTGTTACGTTGTAATCAGTTATACCATTTGGTTCACCTAATTACGTCACAATTTTGGCAATTTAATTACTTGAAAAACCCTGATATCTCAGCAACCAAAGGAGTTACTTCAATGAAATAAGCAACATCTTTCTTCTTTTTCAAAACCCTTTCTAACAAATTAAGTTCCATAAACAAGATATATACACTTTAAGACGACCTACCGCCATTTCGGTGTTTCTTAATTTCCCTTTTTAATTGCAGTCCTACTGGAAATAAGTAGTTTGACTATAAATTAACTTTTTCCAGATGCAATTATCGGCCACGAGCAGACCAAAGGTCATCTTTATCACTCAACATGGTTTTCTAATGACATTACAACAAAACGAGCACTAACAATAATCACCTTTTCAAAATCTGCCGGAAACATCTTGAAAGCTTTACACGAGTCTGGAGATGGAAGCTTCGCCTTCACTGTATCAATACTGTCTACATCTGCAAGACAATACGAAGAATACGCATGTAACAGTAGTCTAAGCAGTATACAAGTAATTTCTACAAATTGCCAAGATTTTAAGCAACAATTTTCCTGTGTGTAGAAAATCAACTTTAAAGAACTGGGTTTCTTACGATTCTTT
>JAOBRD021019970.1:0-11699 GCA_027575215.2 Hydrozoanthus sils | reverse complement strand
TGTCTCGTTCAAATTTCAACGAGTCTCGTTGCCAATCGTGTAAAACGAATCATATTTTCTCAACGTGTCTCGTTCGATTTTTAACGAGTCTCGTTGCCAATCGTGTAAAACTAATCAAATTGAGTACGATTTGTTTAATCGTGTACAATTTGTTTTAAATAGTTAAGTTGCCCAGAAACAGGGAGAGATCCGCAACTTGCAAATAAGATTGGATGCAAACAGGGAGAACTAACGGAGGTGATGGAGTGTTTGAGGAAGAAAGATATCTGGAACATTACCCTATTTGGTGGAGATTCATGGTCACCGGTTATTGATGCAAAAGGAAGAGAAGAACCGTTCTTGCCTAATACACCACAGAACTTAGTAAATTCTGGTAAGTTCAACAAGGTTCCGTACTTGGTCGGATTCATGTCCAACGAAGGAGCCTCTTTTTTACCTCATTTGGCAAATCTATCAGTAAGCCAACCATTCTTCAAAGCAACATTGAAAGCGTTTGCTTTGTACGGTCTTAATGCAACTCAAGATAAACGACTAGCACAAGTGCGCCAAGATGCACTAGAACTTCAATATACTCCACGGGGTGATACCGCTGACCCAGTAAAAATGCGCCAAGGAATCGTGGACTTGTTCGGAGACAGATGGTTTGTGTCACCTAGCGTACAAATGTGCATTGATCACAGTGCACATGCTCCGGTCTACTTGTTCGAGATCAACTACCGCCCATCGTTTAGTATATCGGCTAAGTGGATGGGCGCGACACATGGCGATAATATTTGGTTGGGTTTTGGTCCGCCCTTTCTTGGCTCACCACCCTATACTGCAGACGATAAAAACGTAAGTCTTCTGGTGATGTCAACGTACACCAACTTCGCAAAAGAACAAAATCCAACCCCTGAGCCCTTGGTAAACGGGGTCAAATGGTCAGCGTTCAATTCAACCAACCTTGCTTACCTTCAAGTCCAACTAGAACCAGTAATGAAGAGAAACATTCATCCACAGCGAATGGCATTCTGGAACGTATACTACTATCAGATGCTAAAAGAAACATCAGCCTGTCACACTACGGACAGATTTGGCGTAAAAAGTGGCGTTGATCAGTTTAAGCCTTTGGTAAAACTCACATTCATATTGATTCTTGGTAGCTCTTTCTTCTGTTAAGGCCGGATCAACAATAAACATTTACTTGCTGTTTTTAGATATGATTTAACCATTCATGTTGATAAATTCAACCCATTGTTTCAAAGCGAAACTCGCAGCTTGTTTTTTCTGTATAGGTTGGGGTTGAATCTTTAGCTTAAAGCTTTGGTAAAGCACTGGTTATACTGGATCGCAAAGTTTTCTTGCACTATATATAGTAATTTGCTTGGCTTGGATAACTTGCAAAAGTTTCTAAGTACGATTACATGCAATTCTTATTAGTGTAAAATTCGCGTGAATTGACGTCTAGGTATTCTAAGGTTACAATTCTTTGTATTCAATGCAAAAACTGTGTGTATTGTTTTCAAAACGATTGTTCAGCGCATTCGCGACTTAATACGAGCGAAGAGATCAACTAGAAAAATCAGTAGATGAAGCTTTATAGGGTGCTAACGTTTTGAGCACTGGCCCTTTGTCATGCAGAGTAATTCATTTTCTCTGATGATAGCTATCACTCGAAATGTTTATATGTCTACAGAGTTTACATGCATGGTCGTAAAAGGTAATGGGTTTTGAAAGTATATCCTGGGAAAGTCATGGAATTTGGGAGAAATGGCTAGGTCATGGAAAAGTTATGACATTTGGGAGAAATGGTCAAGGTCATGGAAAAGTCATGGCCTTTAAATAGGTGTAATGGCCGAGGTCGTGGAAAAGTCATGACATTTAGGGGAAATGGCCAAAGTCATGGAAAAGTTATGGCCTTTATTTAGGGGAAATGGCAAAGGTCATTGAAAAGTCATAACATTTGGGAGAAATGGCCAAGGTCATGGAAAAGTCATGGCCTTTAATTAGGGGAAATTGCCAAGGTCGTGGAAAAGTCATGGCATTTAGGGGAAATGGCCAAAGTCATAGGGAAGTCATGGCCTTTATTTAGGGGAAATGGCAAAGGTCATTGAAAAGTCGTGACATTTGGGAGAAATGGCCAAGGTCATGGAAAAGTCATGGATTTTGTTATTAGTTATGGTTTTATTTGAGAAATCCTGTGCTCTTAAAAATAGTCGTTTGATGAATTTGTATTAGATTAACAAAATTCAAGAACGTTGTCTCGTGTTCGGAAAGTGTAGTTGGCATTTAGTATAGCGTTGAATTTAAGTGCAAGTAATATGTTTTGCTGGAGTGGACTCTTTGTTTTCTCGATATTTTTCGGCCATAGCTGGCAATAATCTCCTTGGTTGTTAGCAGCCGTCGTGGCTTTCTTTCCCTCCCTAGGGAACGGAAGCCACAACGGTTACAAAAAAGACTAAGCTGACAAAGGCATTTTTCCATAAAAAAGACAAGGAGAAGTCAAGGAACCTCATTCTCAATGTGAACCCTGGTCAACTGAATAAACTAACAAAATATGATTGATGCTACCTTTCAAGCGCTTGAAACTGAAATCCAAAAATTGATGGCCTATCAAGAGATGGCCAAGTCGAGGAAGGCTTAGACAAGCAAATAAAATAATGGCATTCCAGGTTTCAGCCATTTTTTTTCTAACTCAGCCAGCTTGTGGTGATTACTTCACTCATGAAAAGTTCACTTGACAAGGAGTACTTGATATTGTCTTGTTACAAGATAGGTCGAGCTCAACTCCCTCTCTCCAGACCCCCTCACTCCCTCACCTCCTCTCCCCAGATCCAACACTTCCCTTTCCCTATCTTGACCTTGAACTAACGGAGCACGTAAAAAAGCTTTTAGCTCAGTTAACGCTTAAAAGCACTTCATATATCACGAAATATCATTTGAAGCTTTTGATCTCGTCTAGCTCACGTTCTAACAGTGGTCCGCCTTTCCTTTACGAAACCTATAATAACAAGTTTTAAGTTATATATTGTCGCCCTGTTCCCTTAGGTGGCTCATACTTCTAGTGCCAGGTTAATTCTCTAAAAAGAAATACCTTCTTTCCTTTCTCAAAATACAGATTTGAGTGATGTCTTTAAGCTTTTGCTTCTTTCTAATTCTAGAGTCACGGTTAAAGTGCCTTGGGCAACTATCGAAACTCCCAATTCACTCCGCAAATGTTGTTTTTGACTTCAATGCGTAAGGGTTTTTAAGGAACGAGGAATGCTCAATAAATGAAGTAATAAGTTACCGTGAAGTCTGCCGAGCTTTTGAAAATCACTACTATGTTTAAAAGACTAAAAGCTAATCTTACAGGCATTTGTCGGCTGGGATTTTGTTATCGACTACGGCGCAATAATATTTAACTTTCATGCATCAGTGCATCACGAAATGAAAAAGGCCGAACTCGCTAACGTTTACTTTTATTCCGCTCTATCTTAAAAGGCTTTTTTACTCATTAAGTTGACAACTTTTCCCACAGGGGACTCTGGTTAATGCGAAATTGTCACTTACGATTATATCATTGGAAGGGCTGAACATAAACGATAACAAACGAAAACTGCAAGTCCAAACCCCTCGAGGCCTGCTATTGTTAAGGTGCTTCCGTTCATTAACACCTTAAAAACTGAACCATAACAATAGGAAAAACTTGATAGGTCGTTAGTTGTGCCAGTCCCTTTTGACAAACATTTCAAAAACAATCGATCAGATCGACTGCACTACGCTTCGTTGTCATCTCGGCAACACTTCAGGTCCTTACAGTTACAGGGGTCGGCGGCCCACTAGCAAAACGGTTAGCGTTTTCGACTCTTATTCCTTGGGTCGCAGTTCGAGCCCCGGTCAGACAATTGTGTTGTGTTTTTGAGCAAGACACTTTACCCAACTTGTTCTAGTCGACTCAGCTGCATAAATCAGTACCAATTCTGCAAAGAATTAGTGTCCTGTTCAGGGGGATTCAAAGACTTTTATTTGCTTAGGGACGGACCAGTTGATCTCGTTGGGGAAGGGGGGGGGTGGTTAGTGGAATACAAAAAACAATTGCATGCCTAAATTCTATAAAGAGAATGTATGGAAATGGACAAAAATGTGTTTTTTTTTAAGCTTGACCCCCATCCCCCTCCCTCACGAGATCAACTTGTTCGTCCCTTAGCTCGACAGAAACCGGAGTTAAGCGCCGGCCTAGAAATGGTAATGAGTCACTTGGCTCAAGAATTTTAAATTTAGCTTTAGCTTTTAACAGCTACAGCTAGGGCATTTATTACTACTAGTAGTTGTATTAGGCTCAGATAAAACATATGTACTAAGAGTTTGAAGTATGTATGTAAGACAATTGTGATTTGAATTTCGATGCTCATCAGATGACCGCGTCGGAAAAGTGCCTAAAATGACCGAAAGAATACCAAGTGATAAAAATTCTTCACGATAACCCTAAAAAATACCTCTCGATTTTAAAATTACCCTAAAAAGTACAATTTTAAAAATGTTAAAATGCAAGGCTGAATACTGCGAGATATTAAACATGTCAGTGAAAAGATGCGATTAGAAGATCGGACAAAGCCAGATTTTGCAGTGCTAGACAGCTGTTTTGTCCTTTTTTGGACTCGTCAGTGACACCTAGCGATCTGAATAGAAACACCAAAATGAGTTCTATACGCTCAAACACTGTAACTTAATCCTTACCTCTGATCACACCACCTCAAACCAAATGGTACACGTGAACACTTGCGTGATAACAAGTGAACCGAAGAGAAAGAGGTCGAATGTTTCGCAACCATGCACTGACATGCTTAAATAAAACTACGGTTTGACAAAACAAACCTGTAGAACGCAACTACGATTTGACAAACCTGTAAAGCACTAGAACATGGAATTGAAAAAGCATTTAGGATCTTATAACACCTACGGTTCGAAAATATTAAGACATAACCTGTGACAAATTAAGCCATTTCGTACACGGTTCTTGCATTACAGTTTAAATGTCACCATTTTAGAGGCGAAAACTTTCCCATGATAGCTAGTGGGTCGGCGCTAAGTTCCCTGCATGCTGGGCCGAGCGTGATATGGAGTAAATAAAGACGCGTGCGTAATAGGACGTTCGCCGAAGGAATTTCGTTACTTCTTGTTCAGTTCTGACGCAAGTTTGCAAAAACACGGGACTGCGTACAAGCTGTCCAATAGCTTCGTGTTTTTCAACCCTAAAAAACGCTAGAAGCATAAAGTACCTAATGAGACTAATTAGTGTAAAGTACTTCCTGTTAGTTAACTCAGTTGGAAAAGTTTACTGGATGCTTCTGTCAAAAAATACTAATTTATAAAAAATGTTTGAAAAATGTATTTAAACTCGATGAACAGTAACTACTCTTTTTCTACAATTGTCCGCACAAAATGTTTCTAAATATCGTTTTAAAAAGTGCTTAGCATTCACTGAATGATCACTTCATAGCGACAAAACACTCCCACTATTTTCGGCAACTGTTGCGAGATTCCTCGACTAACTAGTCTAAGAATTAAATGGCACTCATAATTTCTGTCGTGTATTGACTTGCTAGACATAACTAATGAATATCAAAACTGTGATATAAACAAAATATAGATCTTTTGCAGATTGAAGAATGAAATTTGTATTAGTATTATTGTAAGCTATAAAACGTGATAGCACCATGATTACGTAGGACGGCTGGGCAGACATGTTGACATGTGAAAGATTAGATTCTTTTGAACTGTTGAGAAGGAGGTAAACCGCTGTTTCCTTTATGTCAAATTATGAGTATATCAATTTCAGACTAAAAGATAGTAAAAACGCCTGCGTCGTCTTGTCTTAGTCATTCAAGCTTGAAAACATCTCAATTAACGCGAACTTTGTTTAGTTCAAGTAGTTGTTTTTTGGAACAACTGTCCTTTTTCTCGGGTATTTGCTGCTATCTATTGTAGGATACTTCTTCGAAGAAGAGGTCCGTTTTCCATCAGCTGCAGGATGGTAAGTCAAACAGAAATACTTAATTAGTTCGTGTGATGATTAACCTTGTGTTGTTCCGGGGCTTCTGTGCAATAGAATTACATGATAAACAGGTTTGACTGACCATTAGTTATTCTTTTTGCAAATCATGATCAAACCGAAAGATTGCTCAACAGCAGAATATTCAACTGTTAACTAAGGTCATGTTGTAAGGGCTAATTCTAAACGTATCCTGAGCTTAGTTCGTTTATGATTAGATTTAGAGTTACTCTCATTGTAAGGCTTCCTTTATAACACCACGAAATATAACGGGTCATTTCCATTTTCACGAAAGCACATCTCTGTTGTGTACTTTCGAATGCCGTAGATGGAAAGGGTTTTGTGCTAAGACAGATCTATAGAAAAAAAGGCGACATGTTATCTCTTAATCCCAACTGAAACCCTTCCTTCCGCTAACACAATACGCTAAAACCAAGGCCGACAGTAAAAAGTTGTTTGAAGACCACGCAACAGTAAAGAAATTTTCTACCTTCCACTTCAAAACAACAAAAACTGATTTGGGTTGTGCATATAACAATCATTACAATTATGATTACTTGTGTTATCTTTGTTTTCATTCATATCTTTTTTGGTCATCTCGGTTTTCGTATATGGTTAACGTTCTTCACGCGGTTGTTTGTTTGTTATCAAACAGTACTAGAAATTTCAGTCTGCTATTTTTAGACAACAAATGAAAATAAAAGGCTTTCAGATATCTTAAAGTTTTGTTTTGCTCAAAACACAGCTCCTAGTAGAATGAAATATTCCTATTAATCAAGTACAAACATAACATAAGGTCTCGTTTCACCAATTTTTTATTTTTATTGTTCATGTTGTTTATTATCTTCAAATTCTAAAAATAAGTCGATATGTTTCGCAAAATCTCCTATGGTAAATGTGTTGATGTCACAGCTGGCCTCTTGCCGTGCTTAAAATATCCGCAGATTGATAGAGTCAGTTATTTAAACAGGAAACGAGCTTTTTTAAACAGAGAAATAAAAACGCTAATAAACAGAGTAGCCCGAGAATTCATTCTTCATCTTTAGATACTTCTGCCTTTCTGGGTAATTTGATGTCTGTCGCGGAATTTGCTCCATTTCTGTCTTTTGACAAACTCGGTAATGTGTAATTACAAAGCACTGGTAAATTAACATAAGCTCTATAGTTTTGTTTTCCAGTAAGGTTGTAAAATTGAGGTGGTTTAGAATTGAAGCTATTATTAATAATCTTATAGCTGAAATTTGTCGTGAGTGTTTTTAATCTAATGCAACTATTCAGAAAAATTTAGATAAGTCTTTCTTGGTAAATGCTTTAACTCAAACCCAATTTGAAATCAAATCGTTTTGGATTATGTTTGTGTTGATTGATGTATGGTGAAAATGACAAGACTGCCGTATTATGGAGTATCTATTTTTTGTTTTTTTCTAAGCTGCTTTTTACCGTAATTTTTTTTGCCCTTCTGTATGGATTACTACAAGTACCAATTAGTATCACGTCAGGAGTTGTTTTATTACCAGAACCGCAACCTTCTCAGATTCTTGATATCGGGAACAAAATTTTGGAGCGCAGGAGGCTCTTGATTATCGTTGCTCAATAGATGTTCAAAATAATTATTGAGCTCTGAAGCGATTTGTTTGGCTGCCTAAGTATCATTAAAAATCAATACACAAAGCAGAAGAAAACTAAAAGTGGATATTCTAATTGTCTGGGTGGGGTTTTGATTTGGTTATTCAGGAGGAGAGGGATAGACTAAGCTAGCTGTCCCTGGCTAAATTTGCCGCTTCTTAGGTCCTTATTTACTTGTCGTCAACTCGGTGCTTATATTAAACTGAATAATAGAAAAAAAAAATTTCCAAAGGGAGTAAATGTGAAGGGAGGGCTGGTGCTCCATAACTTATCTTGATGTTTAGTCTTTCCTGAACTCCCTAATAAAGACGAACAAGAAGACGCTCATTTCTTTATCGCAATGAGATGCCAAAAGTTACCGATTACAAAATGTTAAGGAAAGGAACAGTGAACACATTCCATTGCGAAAGGGAAAGAAGGGTAAAGTTTATGATCGTTGTTTAGTTTCGAAGTTTTGGTTTCTCTCCGCAAATTAAAACGCGAAACCTCTTATTAAATATTTAACTGTTATCACTATCATTCAACTTTACATAAATTAAGATCCTTACAGAAGGTTGGATAAATAGGGTTAGATGTCCGAATTTTTGGTTTTTAGATTATGGCAATACAAGCGGTTGTATGCTGCTTTGTCTTATTCGCATCAATGATGAGCATTGTTCAAGGTCAAAACGATGTGAACACCTGCAAGTGGAATGACAAAGGAATTTGTCTGCAGCACTTTTTGGTGGGCCGTTACAACTTAACATGCGCCAAGTCGGCATTAATGTGTGACCAGAAATGTATCCACGGTAGATGTAATTTGCAGTGCAATGCAAAAAGGTATTGCCATCAACGTTGTCGCGAGAGTGGTTGCAATGAGGTAAAATGCAAGTCCGAGGTTTGCGTTCAGAGTTGCACTAAAGGCGGCTGTCACCTCGGATGCCAAGCGGGAAAATGCCATCAAACATGCAAGGCAAGTGGATGCAACATGAAATGTGTCTCGGGAGCAAAAAGCTGCGTTCAAGAATGCATAGGCGGGCGGTGTAAGATGACCTGTCCAATTGGAACAAAGAATTGTGTACAGGAATGTCATGGAGGAGGGTGTACCATGATTTGTCCTGCAGGCGTAAAAATATGCCAGCAAAAGTGCACAAAAGGCGATTGTTTGATGGATTGCAAAGCATCCAAATGCATAAAATCATGCAAAGAAGATAAGTGCGCAAAGACGGACATTGCCAGTAAGGTTACGCTCGTTAACACTTGCAACAAAGTAAAAGGAAAACATTGCATACAAAAATGTTCACATGGAGCGTGTAACATGACATGCAGCAAGAGGGACAGAATACAAAATTCCTGCAAGCAAATTTGTTCGGGTGGTAAATGCAACTTTGCTTGTAACTTGAAAGAGTTTTGTAAACAAGAATGCACAGGTGGAGATTGTCATAGACTGACCTGCAATTCCAAAATATGCATTCAAAGTTGCATTGGAGGTGGCTGCAACATGGCTTGCAAGTCGCAAAGATGCTACCAAGTTTGCATAGGTGGTGGATGCAGCGGTTCTTGCGAT
This sequence comes from Hydrozoanthus sils, assembly GCA_027575215.2. Classification (NCBI taxonomy): domain Eukaryota; kingdom Metazoa; phylum Cnidaria; class Anthozoa; order Zoantharia; family Hydrozoanthidae; genus Hydrozoanthus; species Hydrozoanthus sils. The sequence continues at coordinate 2,514 of JAOBRD021019970.1, read as the reverse complement.
CCACGTGTAAGTAAATGCTACCAGTCCTGTCCTGGAGGAAAATGCACCTTTGGTTGCGAGTCGCGGAGATGCTATCGGAGCTGCAAAGGAGGAGGGTGCAAATTTGTTAAGAAGATTATTGAGTTAGTCATTAGTAAAACAACTCCAACACCAAAAACCAAAAAGAGAGAGTGCCAAAGTCTTTCTGGTGGAAAATGTGGTCAGAAATGTTCCGGCAATCGTTGCTCTCTCAAGTGCAAAGGTGGTGAGAACTACAATTCCTGCAACCAGGACTGTAGCAATGGAAAGTGCCGACTAAAATGCGAAACTTCTGGTTCCTGCAGCCAAACCTGCAATAAAGGAAGTTGTCGCTCAATGACCTGCAATTCCAAAGATTGCGAGCAGAAATGCGTTGGTCGAAGCTGCAACATGAACTGCAAGTCTGGAAAGTGTACTCAGGTGTGTCAAGGACGCGGCTGTCGTATGAGCTGCAACTCCAAAAGTGAGGAATGCAATCAAATTTGCAATGGTGGGGGATGCCTTTTCAAATGCCAGGCTAAATCATGCAAGTTCTCGTGCAAGGGAGGTGCTTGTGTCACGCGAGACTTTCGTGGTAGTAATAAAAATGTCGGCCAATTGGGAAAAACCCGCCACTTGGTCTCACTGTACGAAAAACGAGGTCGTTAATAAAGCAAAGTGACTTGTAGTGAAGATTAAAGATAATGTAATTTGTACAGATAGTTTAGTTAGTTGTGACGGAGAATAAACACAGTTTTCAAAGTTATGTTTTGACCAGTTTCACCAAAAAGTTAAAACAGTGCGCTTGCTTGATTTCATACTCTTAAAGCTTGATTTTCGAAAGAGATTGATGGGGAACCTGTCAATTGTCAATCTTCTGCATGTTTTTAGTTGTCTTAAACTAATTATAAAAAAAAGGCTCTTCTTGGCTAAAAAGATTATTGTTGTGAGTCACTGAAATGCAATTGGGGCTCTGCCCTGTGTGTCTCTATCCTTGCCATTATACATGTGGCAAAATGATTAGATCAATAAATGATTTAATAGATAAATAATTAAATGAATGAATGAATTTTTGAAGGAATGAGCGAATGAATGCATGATCGAATGAGTTAGTAAAAGAATGAATGAAAAAATTAATGGAAGGATGGATAAAAAGATGGATAGATGGATGAAGGAAGGAAGGAATGGAATGAATGTATGGATGGACGGATGAACGGACGGACGGACGAACGAATGAATGAATGAATGAATGAATGAATGAGGAGAGCGGTTACTGATTTAAAGGAACTTGTTTGCAATGCTGAGAGAAGTATACTTTTAAATATTCAAGTGCAATTAGGAGCATTGCACGGCGTGATACCAACTTTTAGCAGCAGCACTGTTTTTGCTACATAGGAAGAGTATTTTTTTCATCACAATCTCACTAAAATAGAGTATTCCAGACCTTTTTGATTTTACTCAATTAACTGGAGTTTTCATCCCCTTAGTTTTGAAAAAAGAATTTTAAGTTACTGTAGGGCAAAATTAGACCAAGCTGATGTTTTTTTGATTCAGGAAAAAATTACTTACGATTGATTGGTAAGTCGTTTAGTTGCATAGCAACGGCGGCTCATTTTGCTGCGGTTTGATGCGCGTGTGTGGCAGGCAATTTTTTCTCTTGTACAATTAAAGATTTATTTAATTTCTGTTTTCAAAGTTTACAAATTAGACGAATCTTTTTAAAACAGTCGTAATATAAATCTTCAGTTGCCTTCGGCCCCATGCGATTATTTATACATGTTAAATGCTACGCGGTTAAAGTAAGCTTAGTTTAAATTAGTTAGGGCCTCCACAGACGAAAGGTTTAGTTATTGATAACTACTGATTGTCGACAATCGAACGTCGTCATTAGCTAAAAAGTCCCGTGTGTGTACCAAGTTATCGACAACAAACTGCGAAAAATTCAGTTATCGACAACAAACATTTTTTCCTTTTCAAAAGGAAAAATACTTTTGTTATCGATAACTAACGCGGCTGTTTTGTTATCGACGAATTATTTTTCCTGTCTGTGAGACATTCATCGACAATTAAGCATTATCGACAACTATTTTCTTAATTTGTTCAGCAGAGAAGAAACGATATTTGAGATACAAAGTCCATTTAGAGGTCAGGATGACAACTTTCTTGCTGTTGTGGGTGCTGCTTGTGTCCAGCATTTGTGCATCGGCGCGCGCACAAGGTTGACAGAGCTGGTTTTCACGCTCTTACGCCATGCAATGCAATGAAAGCGTTGTGATCACCCGTGTGTGGGAAATCTGTATCGAGCACTAATAGTTGTCGATTACTTTTTGTTCTCGATAGCCAATAGTTATATATAACTAAACCCTTCGTCTGTGGAGGCCCTTAGTATGTTTTTACATTTCCCAAGGACGAGTATTCCTATCCTTTTCAGCCAAATCCACCCCCCCCCTCCCCTCCCCTCCCCCCACTTGCACCCTCCATTTTAATTTTATTTAGTGATGTAGTTGGCTCTGCCCT
>JAOBRD021019867.1:0-11701 GCA_027575215.2 Hydrozoanthus sils | reverse complement strand
TCTTTAAAATGACTAATCTTTGGGAAAAAAAACTCAAAATTCATCAAAATTTCTTAAAATTTTCAAGCTGACTCTCCTTCATCTCATCTGTGTTTTAATCATAGGAATTTTGTAGATTCAAACCATGGACGGAAATATCGGAAGAAACATGAGGAAAAGTGGCCACAAAGCGCGCTTTAGGTTAAGTCCCGCCTTAATATAAGGTTCCAAGGCCCCAAAGTTTGGAACTCAATTGACAGCCTAATTAAAAAGAACACTCTGAATAAGTTCAAAACAAAATTGAAAGACAAACGTCTTGCAGACTACTAGCACTTCAATACTTCAATTGAAGCACTAGTAATTAGAAAATCTTTTTTTAGTTTTTTTGTTAATTCATTTTTTTTCTCCTTTAAAACAACTAGTTTTTTGTATTATGTGTGTTGTGTGTGTGTGTTATTCTGTCTTATATGTAACAATATTTCGATTATATAAATTTCTCATATATATACATAAAACCTTGTACCTTGAACTAGTAACCTGGCTTCTGGGTACTTTTAGCCTTTTAGTTATTGCCAGAAGTTAGTGCCTTGTTATATGTACATTCAATTATACATATATATGTAAAAATTGTAAATATTAGTTCAAATAAATAAAGAGTGTTGGAGGGAAACGGAGAAAGAAACGAGGAAGAGAGAGGAAAAGCCACTTCTGGGTGGTTAGCCTGTGATCGCCACATAACGGAATTGTCGAAGGATTTTCCCTTCTGCGCAGAAGGAATGTTTGAAGTTTCTTCTTATAGAAAGGGGCATCAAGGTGCAAAGAATGAGATTAAGAGACAGTATTCACCGTGTGGACCAGGAAGGAGTAAATGAAAGAAAAAAAGGACGCTTGAAACGAAGGGTATACTATGTCCAAGGCCCCAATTATTTCTGGCACATTGACACATATCATAAACTCGTTAGTTGGAACCAGATCATTGTGGGTGGAATTGATGGTTTTAGTCGACTAACCGTTATGTTGAAATGCACAAACAACAACAAGGCAGACACACCTCTGAGCTGCTTTTTCTGAAGCAGGGAACAAATACGGCCTACTAAGCAGATTACGAACCGATCAGGGCTAGGAAAATGTAAGAATTGTGGATTATATTATTTCAAATAGGGGAGTGAACAGAGGAAGTGTCTTAACATGAAAGAGCACTCACAATCAAAGGACTGAAAGGCTATGGAGAGATGACTACCAAGGAGTGCTAGCCACATACTAACAATTGTTCTACTTCATGGAAGACAAAGGAATCTTAGACCCCCTTATTGAACTTCATGTGGTTGTTCTCACCGTGTTTTTCTGGGTAAAATGCAAGAAAAGCTTGATATTTGGAGTAAGCCTTATTCTCAGCACAGGATGCGCACAACCAGATCATCATCTCTGAGAATCTGGGTTGCAGGTCAACTACAGAATCCTGTGGGCATCGATTTAGGAAATGAGGACCTTGGCAATTTTGGTGATGAAGTTTTTGTTGAAGAAGGAGATGAAGAGGAGGGCCATTCTGGTAGACCAATGTTTCAACCCCCCTCATTGCAATTGAACGACAACGACAAACATCAACTACAATCTGAAATTCCACCTACATGGACATCTAAAAACTTTGGTATTGATGTGTACATGAAAGCTCTAAGCATTGTCCAGTACTAAATGAAGAACTAAAGTGGTTCATGTCTATAAACAGTCGCTAAACCTTTTTTTTTACCTGGCAAGATTGTGCTTCAATATCGTGTTATTATAATTTGTAGTCTCAAACTAGTGTGTTAATCAATTATGTTATTTATAACACAGGGGACAACTAACTAATTCCTGAATTGGGACCAAAATGTATCTGTACTTGCTCTGTGGTTTGCCATTTCTTGTTAGCAATATACAAAACTATCATAGCAAAAAAGTTTGGCAAATCTTTGGTAAAATGTTTGGCAGATCTTTTGTAAATCTTCAGAAATGATTGAAAAACCATCAAATTTGTAAGGAAGTTCTTTAGGAACTACGAAAACGTTTGGAAAGTCTTAGTACAGACTACTTTCATAATACACTCAAGTGACCATAAACAATAACTTCGAGTAGAAGCCAGGACCCGGTTGTTCAAAACCCTGATTAACTTAACCCAGGATTAACTCACACGACCTATTGGTTGTCATGGTAATTAACCCTGGATTAGGGCTTATCGTCTTTTGAACAACTGGGCCCTTGGGGGGGGGGGTGAGGTTATAATGCAGCAACAAATGTATAAAAACTAGGACCTCGACCTCACTTGACGTTATTGTTTTTTGTCACTGGGAATTCTATGAAAAGTCTATGATTTCCTAATGTCACTGAAATTACTGCATTCTGATCTTTCACGTATTTATTTGTCCCATACATTTTTAACAGATGATTGAATGATGCCAATGCAAATTTGGGGGAAATTCACTTGCCCTCGGGCCAAATCAAAGGAATTGACCTTCAGATGTAGTTTTCACTACTATGGTGACAGGAAGCAATTATGATAATTTATTGACATTTTTTATATTTACAAATGAAACCAACATGGTTTAAATTGAACATCATTTGGCAAAATATATAACTTTCTATCTGGTACCAGAAAGGGAAATTTGCTTAAACACATTCTAGTAAATTCCACCATTATAGTCAAGAAATTTTCATGATTAGAGTGGTATATCAAAACTGTTCGCATTCTCCAACAGTCATTGGATTCATGAGAGGATACAGATCTTTTCAAAATTATCACTGATGTATTATTTTGGGATAGTTAAACATTGTTGTTCTTTATTTCGACACAGCTCTTCAAAGACCATTGTTGCCATGTACTTGTTATCAGAAAGAGATCTGTAGTCGCACCTCTCATCACATGGGAATTCCATACGAACTATGTAATAGATAGATTGGTAGCACATTTCAACCAGTCGAACAAATTTCAGACCAGTACAGTAGCTGAACCAGTAGCTCTTCATTTAAATCCAGAATCCAGAACAATCCTACAGCTAATAACTTTAGGTTGTGTAATCAGTTGGGCCAGGCCAATTTAAAGGGGCAATGTCCCGCTATGGGAAACTAAGTTCTAGTCTACATCAAATGTGTTCGATATTAACTGAAACAAACAAGTGTGGTTGTAATCAGTTTATGTGGAGAACGAGAATTGCGTTCGCGAGAAAGATTTGCAGTTAGTTTACGTTACTAATGCACTTCTGAGTTTTTCAACTATTTTCTACAGCACTTACATGGAATCGAAAGAGGTATTTATTTGAAGAGGTAAGTTTACAACCAGTTTCTCATGTATTGATGAATTCGCTTTTGTTGTTATGGCGCGTGAACTCGAATGTTTGTTCATAGTTCTTTCGTTCAGACCATGCATTTAATGATCGTGATATTTCGCTACTATTTATTATAACACTACCGGTGTTTTTAAACAAGAAAACAATGGCGGGGTTTTTAAACACTCGTTTATATCGGTTCAAAGTCGAAGGTAATATATTTACTAGTTGGTTTCTACTAAGGCTTTTAGACTTCCGTTTTCAATGAAAATCAAACTGTGAATGCGAAACATCTTTTATCTTCAAAGTTCTAGATTCGCATAATTAAGTTTCCGGCTTTCACAACTATGTAATCCAAACCACTTTTGCAATTATTTAGCTATAGCCTTTACTTGCTAAAAATGATGACGTTTCTTTGATCGTTTAATTGTAACAGCACCTGTCCTCTGAGATTCCAAAGAACTTCCGTGTGCCATAGTTTTGTGAATATTTGAATTATTACTTGACATATTTTTAAGGAAACCCTTCAACACTATAAACAAGTAACAAACCTTATCTCGGTGGAATGTGCTAGGGGTGTTCCGCCCAAGCCCCAAAACCCTGACGCTATTCAAAACAGTAAAATATTAGGTATATGTACCCTGTTCACGACTGAAGGCTAAAAAATGTGTACCTTGTAGAAAACATGTACATTCGTCGCTATTCTTCTAAATTTATTGTAAATGACAATTTTACTATCCATAACAAGCAAAACATCAAGCACGAATTCACCATTAAGCGGCTGTTTAGTGTTTTTTTTTTCTCAAGTTTATTTTCATTAGGTCAAATGGGGTCAAGTATCGCTACCTGTTTTAGGCAATATTTGTGAAAAACTGAACCCTGTTTAAGACAGCTTCATTGAAATTGTATGCTATATCTAAGACAAGGGCCTCAACATCCATACCCTTGCAAGCGGCACGTCCCTATATAGTAAATATTTTGCAGTACCCTCCCCCCCTCCCCCAGGGGGAGTCTTTGAGTGACCTAAGCCGCCAAACCGACTAAACTTAACCAGTTCCTCTTTTCTTCATCTTCAAAGAAAATTTCTCTTTCAGATATGCAATGTAGTCTATTTCAGACATTGTCATTTTGCTGCAAAGATATCTGCTGTATGGTGGGATTTCGATGTTTATAACTGTTTCAAATTCACCAGTGTTTTCATCGACCTGAACTGAACTTACGCATTGGTTCTCAAGTGTTCGGATCTTTCGTTTGAGTTCTCGAACTTCATCTTGAAAATAAGAGTCTTGCTTCGATATTTTTTCCCACAGGGTTCGATTGAAATGCTTGTATAACTGCCAATCGGCATCATTCCATTTAATGATTTGTAGATTCATTTTTTCAGTGATATTGCTTTCTCTGTAGTCTTTCCCTCGTTGGTGAAAGCGGAAGTAAACCATATCATCAAGCTCCCAGCATAGTTCTTTTTTCATTAAAACAAGTGATTCGTCGAAATACTCAGCAATTACAACAAAATTGATTCTTTCAGATAGCTCCTCAATAAACTTGTGGATCATTTTTCCATCGCTGTAGTACTTATGAGGCAAGCCAAGATCATACGACTGCCCTGGAAAGAGACAAAAAAATCATTGTATCTTTAGAAAACAGAAATTTGATGGAACCTCATTTCATTTGGTTTTGTGGTAATGTAAATGATTGTCAATTAAGTCCTGTATTCCTATTGGGTCCTTTATAGAATGACTAACTATATACGTATATTTACTCTGAGTGTCTAACAGCTCATGGCATTGTAAAGTACGTAGTATAGCAAAGATGAAGAGGTATACCAAGTGTAAAAGAAAAAGGTGTTAAGAAATTGTCGTATTTACTTGGTGATTATATAAACACAAACATGAACAACACAAAATGTATTTCTATTATTAAGTTATTTGTAATATGCATTATACAGAAGAAAGTGATAATATCGAGTAGATTATTAATTATTTCCACGTAAATTTTGATTGGATGATTGAGGAGGGGGGGAGGGAATGGGGAGGGTAAGGGAAACGGGATATCGAAGAGCGGAATACCTGGCTCCCTTTAGTATATTTGATCTAACCTCGGCTACTCATAGATGCTCTACTTTCTAATGTTGTTCTTCTTACCATTTCTTAGTGCATTTAACTCAGTATTGAATCTTTTGCTTTGTTGAAGATGCCGCAGTACAATGTTTTGAGGGTTGTTCAGGAAATCTTCAAAGGAATTCGTGGAGTTTTTCATTCCGAGAATGATGTCTAGTTGAAGGCTGCTGAAAACGGACTCAAATTGGGTCCTGGGATCTCGGAGAACAGCTAGAAAAAGGGCACTCTGTGAAGTCAACCATATAGCAACTTCATTAACCCTATTTTTTTTTTTATTTTATAAAAGAGAGGTTCTATTATCGTCGTCAGCGTTACGTTTGTTGTCATCATTGTCTTCATCTTTATCGTCTTGTTATAGTCATCGACACTACTTTACATAGTAGTTACTGTCATCGCCACCGTCATCAGTTCTTTCATCAAGTCATCTCCAGCTTCATAATTTTTTCATCATTGACTTTTCAAGCCATTCGTTATTCCAACTCAAAGACGACTAAACCGTCTAGCTTAACAAAAGAACAATCGTTCTCTCAGTTAAACAGGGGGCACAGTTTCCAATAAAGTACTTGTAGGCTTCAAGACTTTTGAAGGCTTTCAGATCTTCTTTTGTGTAGTGACTTGACGATATGAACGTGTAGCCTACAATACTAAATATTCTACTTCGGGCAATTTCTCGGCAGATCTCGTATAAAATGTCAACTAATGGCATATGGATTAATTCCAGCTATGATTTCTAGTTTTTCGTCATATCTTTTCATGTTATCTACGCTCAACGACTCGCGTTATCCATGCAGAGATGGAACTTGCACGTCGTGAGCAGCCATGTTGATCTACCTAGCATGCAAGATGGCGGCGAAGTTACCGTCGCTATGGGGTTTGAATCGGCCACGTGACTCGTGAAAAACTTCTATTACTTACCTTTGGCATGAAACGCTCCATGACACCTCGAGTGTAACGAGCATTAACCAAAGCGTTTTGGCTGGAGGAATTAGTAAACCTCCTGTCTACGAAAGTGGGGTTGAAATGTAGAGGCCAATAAAGTTCGTAACTCTTTCGTTTTGGAAGGGCAAACTCCAAGTTGTTAAGGTCCCCGTAACGGTAGATGATATTAGCGAGACTGCTAGCTCCTGTCCGGTGAGTTTTGAGCAGCACTAAGTCTTGGATGGGTTTTCCAGCTTGACAGCTGCTGAAACATTTACATAGATTAAATGGACTTAATGTGTAACTAGCTTTTGCAGAAACTATAATGAAAGTGCCTCAAAAATATGCGTCCCATAAACGAAATTCTACCTGATTGCTTACACTAGGAAAAACTCAAAGGATCTTCAAGTATGTAGATTTTTATATGCTTGCTAGTTTAGTAGTCTCTCGGAATATAATCACGCAACTTTCGAATATTTTTTTTGTTTTTTTCTTATCAATGCTTCGCGCTCTATTCCCCAAAGCATTGCTTTAATATTCGAGTCTCGGCACATTACTCTCCATCTTTGAAATAATCGAAACTGGGCTATTAGTTGCATGATATTTTCGTATAATTAGCCTTTTTGACACAAAAATAGCTCAAAAGAAAAAGGATCTAAAAAGAATTAATACTTTCAATGCTAAGAAGGGAAAGAAAATAGCTTTTCATTAAACCTTTTTGTTGGTTCTTCGAGCTTTTCTTTCAAGTTCATGTTGTAGTCGATGGTTTCATCACGCTCGGCTTCGTTGGTAACTTCCACTTCATCGTAGGAAGTCAGAAAGTTGTCGTTGGAATTTTTTGTTGGTAGGTAAGACTCGTTTGTAGGTTTAACACTCGTATGCTGTTCTCCCTGAGAATCCTCGACAAAATCTTCTTCGTCTGTATTATCGACAACTAGTTGATGTTTATCCCCTCGGATAAAAACAAGCTGTGACGGTCTGTAAACATTTAAAGAAACTAATGAGTACACCAAAAATATTAACTTTAGCATTTGCTAAATAAGAAGTTTGTTCAGAGAGAGTTTTTAGCTTTTACTATTTCACCCATACTGGCGAAGGAAGAGCCTTACCGCAACTTTAATTACATTAAACCAGTGACAGTGTCATGAAATAAACAACAAGTAAAATATCGGCACTAAACACAAAATCATACCCTCGTTAAGAGGGCCTGATCTTGTTCTATTCCAGAACAAGAGAAAGACTCTACTGCATCAGTTTGAAAAACTGACAAACTGTCTTAGTTTATGCGTGAATGACAGATTGTTTGCTAGTTTGGTTTCAAGCACCCACTTTAATTGAATTTTAAAAATGAACTTAAAAGATTCATTACATTATCCACCCAGCGCCTTAAGCTTTAACATTTCAGCTTAGTTCATTTCGCTATAATTTGACCGCGCCAGCCGAATTTAGGAAATTACAACTCAAGTTACCTCTGAGCTAAGGTGATCCACCGTTGATTTCCCCATAAGACTCTGTAGATATTCAATTGGCGTGATTCTTGAGTCTTTGCATGGAAGGCGTGGGTGATTAAGAAGATGAGAGAAGCTACGCTAATAAACAGAAGAAAGAGGGCAACTGGATTCATGGATCCGCGATTCAGTCGTATAGCGACACGATTCCTCATGTTAGTTGGTTGGGTCTATGTTCCACTGTAAAGAATATCGTAGCAAACCATTTGTGGTCATGCTAGTAATTGTTCTTTATATTACCGGCTAGTCTTTCTTCAATGTCGGTTCGGGCCTCTTTTAATCTACTTCTTATCCATTTGTTTTACAGAAAAAAGCTATTTTCTATATATAAAAATAGTTCTTTGTGTATTTTCATTATAGTCACGCACGTGGTTGATGATTCGAACCCACTGCAATGGTGCCGTTGTTTAACGGGTGGCTGGTGAAGATCTTTCTGGTACCCGTGGTCGATTCCAAATCTCTCTCCGATCTCAGTTCTCAGTTTTAGAATATTATAACTTTTAAGCATATCTTTATTTGTGTATTTGTTCAACTAGCATTAGCTTGTTCAAATGTAGCTTGATCGCTGTTTATATAGTTTCATGTAAAAGGATTTATTTGTTTAGGTAAAATTGATGAAACCAGTATTTCGGTCCAGCGGTTATACAATAAAGTCTTAATACCCAGCGAGCAGTCACTAAACAAGTCGATATTTAGTAAATAAACCCCTTCCGGCGGCTGGTATATCGGAGGATAACGTCCGCGGCTGACAGAATGTCCGAAAAATGAACAGTTGGCCGAGAAGCAAAGTTTCAAGGGCAACTGAGAAATGTTGAGGACAATCTGTCAGTCAAGGACATTGTATCTCCAATATACCAGTGAGCCAAAAAGGGGTTTATTTATTTTATAACGCTCCCAATAATTTCTTCTTCGATAACTTTGTGTACAATTGCAGCGACGAAAATTTCTCTCTTCTCCACACTAATTGATGGAATATAACTCTCAGCTTTAAGCTTAAGATATTTTACAGAACTTTAGAGACTTGATAGGTTAGCTTGTTGAAACTGAAACTTTTAGATAAACCGGACTCGCAACCTTTTTTTACCTTCAAATACGTTTACGTCCTACTTTGTCAACTCTTCTTTTGCGCTGTCTGGTACTGCCTTTGAAACCAGACATTTTTAAAAACCACAATTGTTAGACTCGACGAAACGATTAATTTTTTTGTCTATAAAAATCAAAAATTAAAAAGTTCGTTGTTTTAATTTAAAACGGCCCACAAAATCGTAGGGCAGTTATCAAATTGGAAGGGGTATATTCGCTGATAAACTACTTCCGATTTTGTATCACGTGACATGTTTGATCCAATAAGATTGCACGAAAATTATTGGGTGGGTTATAAGCTGTCATATCTAAAGGCTAACTAGTACTCGCTACTACTTGCGCTTTCTGGCGTGCCAGGAATTGAAAATCGAATATTTTCCCGTAGGTTTGCGTTCAGTCGCAATCGCAGCTATGTCCTTAGCACGCATGCCTAAAATTAAATTTGCTCATGTACATAAAGCACACACTGAAGCACGTGATATTCTGTAATGGCGGAAAAGGTGTAGTCCCGACAATTGAATATGAGTACAAATATTACTTTGGAGAAGGGCAATGGAAGCTGAGATGGTGGCCAAGGGTAACAACTTCAGTAAATTGGAAAAGATGGCCGAAAATCGTGTAGATGGAAGCATATAAACTGTAATGCAAGAACCGCGTACGAAATGCCTTTAATCGCAGGATCAATCAAGATCTTTCAGCCAAACAGTAAAAACAGAAAAAATGAAAATGCAAGGCTGAATACTGAAAGATATTAAACATGTCAGTGGAAAGACGCGATTAGAAGATCAGACAAAGCCAGAATTTGCAGTGCCAGACAGCTGTTTCGTCCTTGTTGGGACTTGTCAGTAACATGTAGCGATATTGAGTAATTATTCACCGAAGAGGAGGTGAATAATTACGTTAGCAAATAGCTAACCAGCAAATCAGTGAAAAATTGCATTTTTTCAAAAAAAGATGAATAAACAAAACAATTCGCTTTTACCAAGCTACCGCGCGCAAATTGCAATACGCGCGAGACTGAGGCCAAAAACGAGATCAACATGTTGTCAACTTCGTTCGCTGCTGTGTTCAAAGTTCAGATGTTCAGAGATTGAACTTTGCAAAATTATGTTCTGTGTGTTCTGACAAACGGCAAACAATGAGCCAAAATCAAGATAGAGTCAGAATTTATTTATTGCTTGTGGGGCCAGAGTTGAAGTTGAAGGTGAACTGACAGTTTAAAAGATAATTTTAAAACGTGCCGGTGCCGCCCTGAGACCACGAGGAAGCTTGATTGCCATCATTCACTCCGCTAGCAAGGTCTGTGGTTTTACATTCATATACTTCTTCATGGCTGTCTTCTTCTCCCGACCCCGATGGCCAAGAAACAGGGATTTCATGGACCAAACTGTTTGCTTCAGTTGTTGGGCTGAAGAGTGTTGACACCCACCAAGCTCGCCAGCTTCATTTAACGACCCTTGAATGAGTTTCCTTTGTGAGCGACCTTTTATGAACTATTGGTGCAATTTCAACCTTTTTGCTGAGCGTATTAACAAAACAGTTGAAAATCTTGTTCGACGAGTTTTTAAAAGTATGGACTTCCGATTGTACCGTAAGTGATTTTTCGTCATAGTATGAAAATTGTGCCGCCTCGCTTTCTTGCAGATAAAACTCTTGCAAAGTTTTGTTGAGTTCGCCCTTGAACATTTCTTCTATTTCTGTTAAGAACCCACCTTGCTGTTAAAATCACTCTACAAAACGAACTCTTTTTGTATTTCTATGTATCTTGTAGCCGGTATTTCTTGTATTTAGATATACATGAAAATTGTAAACAGCTTTGTGTCGCCGCGCCGTCAACTCAGTTGTGACTTTTTTTTTTTTGAAATTGTTGTTCATAAGTCAAATAATCCTCGTAAAACATACTGCCAAACTCTGCATGTGGATTTTTTGTGTTATCGGGAACAACTGCATCATTTATTTCTTAAATTTCGCCTTCGCTGACATGTTTCGGAAATCGCAACGCTACGTTGTTTTTCTCGATCGCCAACCAGTGAATATCCTGGATATTAACTGGTTGGCGATCGAGAAAGAACCAATCAGAGCGCGCGAAAAACACTATTCGCTGGTTGGGTATATGCTAAGAATAGGTACCCCGGAACGAGTTCTAGTTTATCTATATTATTACAGTTTATGTGTCTCAATATTTTCGAACCAAAAATCTTCTAAGATCCGAAATGCTTTATCAATTTACATCTTATTGCATGATCTGGCCATGTTCTAGCGCCTTACAGATTTGTTTTTTGGCAAACCGTAGTTGCGTTCTACAGGTTTGTTTTGTCAAACCGTACTTTTATTTAAACATGTCAGTGGACGGATTTCAATACATTCAACCTTTTTCTCTTTGGTTCACTTGTTAACACGCGAGCGTACACGTGTACCGTTTGATTTTGGGGTGGTGTGATAGAAATGAGGATTAAAGTTATAGCGTTTGAGTGTAATAGAAGAATAGATAAACTAGAACTCGTTCCGGTGTATCGATTCATATCGCAACGCATCACTGACGAGTCCCAATAAAGACAAAACAGCTGTCTGGCACTGCAAATTCTGGTTTGGTCCGATCTTCTAATCGCGTCTTTCCATTGACATGTTTAATATCTCGCAGTATTCAGCCTTGCATTTTCATTTTTTCTAGATGGAAGTACATTGTTGATTCTCCACCCGGAGTAAAGGGCAGTGATATCAAATATTACGGATAAATCGCTCACAGCACATACAAAATACCATAATATCGTAATTGATTACAAATATATACATA
>JAOBRD021019761.1:0-11702 GCA_027575215.2 Hydrozoanthus sils | reverse complement strand
GGCGATTCTTGTTCACTCCGTCGCTACAACGTTGTTTCGTGTAGCTTACGCTAGAATCGCCGTTTTATTTTTCGCTTATATATTTAATATATAATGTATATAATTCACTTCCCAGCGAGCTTCGATATCCTTTTTACCACGAAGTCCCCCACCCCCCGGTCAAGAGCTCGTTTTTGTTGATCGAGTACAAACCAGAGATATTGGGGCATTCGTCTATACGATCAGTACGGCTTAAAGTGGTGGTTCCGGTTCATTGTGGAGGCAGCGCCTTTCATACCACGTTAACCGGATACTTTCAAATTTTACCAATGTAAACGCAGTACCACCCTATTTATACAATACCAGGAAGAAAGCTTGCTTTACCAAACACGGTCTAGTTTGACTCATATCAAGGAAAGCTGGAATGGCTACTTTAGGAGATATTTCAATTTTTGATAAGGGTTGTTGCAATTTATATTACGACAGCAAACTGGGGCAGTCTTGATTTCGAAATAAATACTCGTTTGCTCTCCTCTTGCATTTGCCTAGGGCTGAAGTCAAGAATTGCTTCAGATTTAGCAGTTCAACTAGAGTTAAGAGGGTCTTTTCAAACTCCAGGATTGGTCGAGCATCCTTGGATCGAGATGGCTTTTGGGTCCATGCGCGTGCGTAAAACGAAGCTCGCATTGTCAACTGAAAACGAGGCTCAAGGTTTGCGTAGTTTTCAAGCAGTGGTTTTAAAGCTTGACCAATCGTTTTTAGTTTATGTGAAACGGCTAAGACTTGTAGAATAAGTCTTCTCTTGAATTTATGCGGTCTTCTTTCGACAGAATGAACTTAATAACACTGAGAATGAGACTCAATTTAACCCACGAAAAACCACCTGCAGCTTGGGCGTTTTATCTTGTCACAAGCAAACTGTCCATTTAATCTTAGCATCCGGGTCGACATTTCAAAACCCACTACCCGCCAATTAATTGTTTCCTGTTGTTAAGAACTTTACATCCATTAGGATTAATGAAGTGTTTCAACTAATCGATCACGAATAGTTAAGGTTCAACAAAGGCGCTCAAAAGAAAGTAAAACAGAGATTTTTGAGCGAGATGTATCTCAAAGCACTCGCAAAATGTTCGTTAGGGACGGTAACAAGAATTTGGCGGTTCCTTTCACATCGGCTTTTGCCTTGTTAATTAGCTGCTTTGTAGTCTCAGGTAATGCGTTCATAGTTCACCCCACTTACACACGCTCTGCAACGTGTCGGCTAAAAATCACGATATAAAATACCGGTTGATAAGATTTCATATTCAGCAGACAAATAGGCATAAAAACTGTAGCAGTTTTTGGAGGCAAGAACGCGCAACCATCATCCCACACCCTACCCTACCCCACTTTCTAGGCAGCCTTTTGCAATGATCGTTTGTGCAGAGCTGTTAGATGGCACTTCTATAAGGCTTAGGTATTGAAAGAAGATAGCAATAGCTGTTATTATTCAATCAACAGATAAACTAATTTTAGCAGAGCCCATTTTGATTGCTTGACCCTTGCCAGTTCTCATTCTGCCGTCGTTTAATCGCGTTGGCTCTCCTGTATATTGATACAGAATATGCAGCGTCAAAACCCTTTTAGTCTCAGGTTGTACTGCGATACTGAATTTTCCAAACAGGAGAGAACACTGAAACAATAAAGCTTTTTTTTTTTTTGTCGGCAAATTGTTCTACCTATATGCTATAAGAACAATTTAATTTATAAGAACAACGAGGCTCAGATTAGCCCAAAAATTAATAACAATTTAAGAACAAGCTGAGGCTCGGGCTTGGTAGCTGATTTTTGTTTTTAAAACTTTGACTTGTTCTATAACAAGAAAGAATGAATAATTGTCCGTCATGCGATTCGTTCTATAATACATGTACAAGTACTGCAATACCTTTTTTCACATGACACACAGAGAAGAACAAAGTGAGGCTCGAATCGCCAAAAAAAAAGAGCCTCGGCCAAATGTACTGGTTCTTATAAAAAAATGAGTGTAAATTATTAATGTATAGTGAAAACATTCATACGAGATAAACAAAACACTCTAGAAAATCTCTTAAGTTTATATTAATATTGAAATTGCTTTTCGAAGCCCAAATATCAGACGCTATAGTGTAATTAAAGAGGTGTAATGTGTGGTGATGTTGGACAACGGTCTTATATTACAATCCACGCAAGGTCTGGCATCCAACATCTAGAGCATTCAGAGAGCGATCGGGATTCACAACAAGGAATTCGAACGCATCCAGCATACGCAGAATCTGCGATCAGGGATTCTAAGCATTCGGCCCCAGAGGGTAGGGATCCGGCATGCACTCTAGTGCTCTGGTTGCGCTTGCATGGGGCAAATACAATATCTTTCGCCGTTTCAATGCAGCCAAAATACCAATTTATTTCACTTCTTGATCAAACAATGACAAGTAACTAATGCATGTACTTAAACTCTCAGTTTTCAAGAAAGGTTAAGCTTATTAAATATCATTTTTGTGTTTATGATTCCATAACGAAAACTTGATGCAGGTTCAGCGGCCAATTCAGGCTTTAATAACATAGCAGATAAATTATAGGCGGAATTCGGCCCTTGATTTTATCCGTAATTGCCTTCCGTTTGAAATTTCACATGGGCAATTACAAATTATCCATGGCAACTAGTTCATCACGCGAGCAAAAATCAAGATGGCGTGTTTACAAAACGAATTTTTACGCGCGCGAAGTCTTGAAAAACTAAAAAAGGGAAAGTAATAATTTGTCTGCTAGATTATTAAAAAGTAATCGAATAAGTCCTCGTCAAATTTTGAATAAAATCACTTGTATTTTAGCCTAATTCTTAAAGAATTATTTCAAATTAGGCCAAAAGATGCGTGATTTTTTCTCATTCGATTACCAATAATAATTGGATAAGTCAAATAAGTGACCCTGTATCTGTGTGATTTGACCGATTCAAATTTAGTCTCAAGGTCCCCGCAGGAGCCCCAGTCACTTTGATGACTGTGCTATACCCAAACAATCCCTGCGTCAGAATTTGTCGAACTTAAAAAATGCCTACTTTTTTAACAGACCCAGTAAATTGAGATTATGTTTTTGTTGATTTGAAAAGAAGAAAAACGCAATACCCCAAAAATCCCTGTGTTTTTCGACTCGCGACCAAAAAAAGTATGGCGTTTCCACAGACACCCAAAAAATTCCTTTGGCCAAAATTTCAGACCCTTTTATTTTCGAACCGTCTCAGCCTCCGTCATTGACTGATATGAGGAGTGGAGCCCCTAGACTCAAATGTATTGTTGAATGGTGAACAATGTAACGCTTTACTACAACCATTCCACAGACCTCATCCTTCCCACACTTAGAGAATTTTCCTTTGATTCAAGTTGCCTCTGGTACTATAGTCAGTTTTTTTTTAATAATCTCAAAATGGGTTTTGGCAATTACGATGCCGAGCATTAAAATTCATTTGAATGAGATTTTTCATCTTTTAAACTTTCAAACTAAAATCTGAAGTTGAATTCATCCTTTTCTCATGACCAAAAGTCCTGTTTTGTGTTATTTAGATTGATATTGATAACTGACTGGGGCTAAAAGGGAAGACACTCAGCTAAGGTAAGGAAAACATGAGTGCTTCAGTAACAGATCAGTTTTGCCAGTTTGCATTCTAGCTTCACCACCACTAGTACTGGCCAGCACTACTAGGGTACACTTACAGCTGTGCAGTAAAAAAAATCTTACTTTTTTTTTTCATTTCCCGAAAACTGATCAATATCAAACACATCTTGATATTATTTAGGTGTGTATTTGATATTTGAAAATGAAGTAAAAACCAGCTATTTCGCAACAAACTTTAATGTAAACGCTTCCGGCCGTAGTTCCTTGTGATCAAAAATCAGCATGCAGTGTTGCAACATACGTGTCAAGACATGAAGGGTACTAAGGCCTCACGCATCAGAAGGAACTAATTATAAAGCCTGTTCTGAATTACCTTTAAAATAGTTTGAACCTGAGCGGTGTTAGCAGCCGTGGCATAGTTGTTTCAGCCATATCAGACTGAAAGCGCACACGTGTGTATATATGTCAAACACTGCTGACACTGCAACATTTAAAATGATTGTTTTGCCTTAAAAAGCATATTCATTTGTTTTCTGTTATAAATAGTGAATCTGAGAGAGTCGCCTTAATTTTTTTTCTTAATTAAGTACAGTTTTTTTTAATGGATGAAGTACAGGTCATAACCTAGACTACACCTAAACGCTCGGCTGGTTGCTTTACGACTAATTAAACCGCATACCACAACAAACACAGAGCAGAAATCCTTAATTTGTGTAAAACTTGAGATAAGAAAGTTAATCTCAAAATTTATGGCCTATAAGATGGTCTAATTTCTTGCTTTTTTACAAAAAGCGTTTTAATCCCAAAGGAACACGATAAAACTTTTCATTAATGTAATTAATATCAGCCGTAAATTGATACCAAAGTGTTTTCTATGTTACGCAAAATAGCTTTGAACAATAAACAACATTTATTTTATGTGTTCCACTGACTCCAGAAAAATCTTGGTATATTGCAATTGTTCTGCAATGAAAACATCCAAGGAAAACACTTTGGCATCGGTTTACTGATACTGATCACATTAGTAAATATTTGTGGAAGTTGTGTTGGTACTTTGGATGTTTTCGTTGCAGAACAAATGCATTTGGACCAAGGTTTTCTGGAGTCACTGTACAAACAAAATGCACGTCGTTTGTTAAATGTTGCTCAAAAGTTATTTGCGTAACATGGTTTTTTAAATATCCAAGATACCAACACAACTTCCATAGATATTATATTTTGATAATGCTCTCCTGGATTAAGCCCGGAAAGAAACATCAAAATAAAAAGAAAAGTAACATGTTAAACAAACAGTATTATTGCAAATGCCAATCTTATTTCTATTGCTCGTCACACCCCTAAGGCTGCAGCCGGATACCAATCTGTGTGATCGTGAGGCTACTAGAAGCCAGTTTATCAAATCACGGTACTCGCCAGACTCGTACTTACAAGAGAACACAAGCCTGTTAAAGGAAATTATTAACACACTAACCGAAAAATTTTTTCTGCAACAAATCAGCTAGTAAGTGTTAAAAATTTTCTTTAATCAATTCCAACTGGATGAATTAAAACATTCAAACTCAAATACAAACCTATATTTGTGAAATGCAAAGGAGTTCGTAAAATCTTGTTTAAGAAGAAAGTAAATCGGGCTCTTTCATGCCAAATTGTAAGAGGAAAAGTGGTTTTTGAATTTATTGTTTTCTTAAAGGTTATTATTACTTGAAACATTTTGCAAAATTGAAAGTAGACCTGAGATTAAACTATAAGGCGTATCTTGAATAAGAAAAATAACAAAACTTAGAAACAACCGTACCTCTGTGTTTGAAGCTTTTATATATGTTCAATGAAATGAGTTAAGAAAAAAGTAATCTGGTAATACCCGGAGGGTACTTCGGGGTGAAAAAGTTGGGTATGACCATCGGGATAGTCCCCAAAATACCCTAAAAATACCAAGGAGATAAAAACTTCCACCCTAAAAAACCTCTCGGTTTTAAAATTACCCTAAGAAATACGAATTGAAATCTGAAAATTTTCCCTGGGAAGCTGGCAATTTTAACCCCTAAATTTAAAAAATACGACGGTCATCATGTCTACCATCCCAATATAGGGAGTAACCCCGGGAGTAGTACCCACTACGATGGTTGAAAATGTTGTTTTTAGGCTTAAGATCTGAACGTGCTAATTTTGTCAATGATTCTACTATAGTGTGGAAGAGTTGGCTTCTCAAATTTACAGTTATACGGCGCTGCAAAACACCTGATGCATGCACCAGAAAAATACACGAAATCCTCTGCACGAGTTAGTATAATATAGTTATTAGATATTTGGCCATAAAGAGCCTTAACCAGCTCTTTGCTTGTGTTCTACAAGCTTTACCGTACTGATGAGTTATAATTAGGACGAAACAGCTGTCCACGGTTGCTTCGTTAACTTGCTTAGTAGTTGCTCAGGTAAAACGCTTGTGCGCATGCGTAAAGGTATTGGTCATACCATGGAATTGAGAGTAGTGTGGCCTTGCATTCAGAAAGTATTCATCTTTCAATTGATTTATACCTATACATGATCTCTAATTGGTTTCCATGGTAACGACAGCAAAGAAATATCAAAAGTACAAAACTGTCGACACCAAAATGTTGCAAACGGTTTTAAAAGAATAATGATATTTCGCTTGACAACTATGTTGCCATGGCTACAACCTCCAAAAATCCAAAATGGTGGCCATCGATGCTCAGTTTCATATAAATGCCTGATGAACTTTACATTGTTTCTAGAAGCTAGCTTCTAGTATTGTGAATACACACCCCACAGTGAGCAAAACGCTTTCGGAGCAAAAAAATTAAAACAGGAGAAGAGAAGTTAAGGAAATTTTGTCCTTGTGGCTGGAGTACTATCTGGTCATTGATAGCTCAAAATGCAAAAAAGGAAGTGAAGAAAAAAAACCTATCGGGCTGACAAACTGTACTTGTTTGAGGGAGCATTGTTAAGCCCGACGGACCAAATTTTGAACCTGGTCGCATATTTTTTATAGTTAAATAGACGTTCTGAACATTTTACAAAAAAATAGTATACAACAAAAAGGCGTCATCTTCTAAAAGGAAAATAGCGACAAATTGCAGCTTCTAAGCACACGAAAATTCCATCGTAAGTGTTGGTGCAACTTTTTGGATTAATTCTCTCTGAAAATGGGCCAAACGCATTTTTAGTAAAGCTAAAGTTCAAATTTTCCCCTGGGAACCCCTTGGTTACTCTCGCCTTTGGCGCGCAATCATGAAAGCCTGACCAACTCTCAACTAATCCGTTGGGCCTGCACTTAAAGTCGATAGTAATCGGAGACAATGATAAAAAAATCAGCACACAAGCAGCTAGAGTATTAATTTTTTTCTCCAAGTATTAAAATAAACGTTGAAGCGCAGGCAAGTGTTGTATTTTTACGTGTCACAGTTGTTTCATTTGTTCAATTTCTTTTGAATTGGTTTAATTCATTAGTATTGAATTGTGAGGATTCATTTGATTTAATACAGAATGTTGGGACCGTTCTAGAAAAAACTCAATTAATAATTTGGCCATTTTTTTTTTACAAATTTGTTGCTTTTCAAAAATCGAAAACTGAGCTTTTAGTTTGGCTGCTATTAATATGATAATTTTCATTTAACTCTGCTCTCAAATACACCAAGTTTGTCTTGAGAACTTCATTATAAGAGTAACTTACTCATTTCCTGTAAATCTGCCAGAAAATCTAGCTTTAAATTAAAACCTAGCTTTTTATTAAGCACCAATGGAAAGGAAGATTTTCTTGGTATAATCTTGGGTAAGATAATTTACGGCAAATTGATTAAAACGTGACAAAAATTCAAGTTACATAAAACATTGAACAAGAAAAGCGAATCATTTTGCCGGATTAGTAATCACGTGTTGTACATTTGGCCGTCTACTTCACTTTAATGAAATATCTTTGTGAGAGGATTTTTAGATAAATTGACAACTTCAAAGTGCCCAACAGGTGAAGAAACAAACATCTAAACTGCATTTTAATTAAGCGTTTAACTTTGAAGTCCTTTGTTTTTTTTTACATTTATTGTCAAGCATAAATACTGATGTCGTTTAATTTTATGGCAGCACTCAAAAGCAATTGATCTTGAATAAATTTTGTTGTCTTGATTTTGTCTTAAAACGATTGCAGCATGCTAACAGATATCGACATTATCTTAGTTTTCTCTCTGTAGTTTTGCGTAGAAAAATAGACAACAGTTTTTTTTATATGATTTCATATATAAATCAAAAGTTTTGTTTTCATAATATATCTAACAAGTTGTTTTGAGTCCAAGGCAAGGAGACAAAAGAATGGTTTTATAAAAAAAGGTTTGCGACACATTAGCATAAGATACGGTACATTAGATAAAAAACGCTAGCAAAGCACCTTTTTTCTTAATTTCTTCTTTAATTTTTTATTTTTTGCCCGATCTCTTTGTCTTTCGGCTCAGAAAAGAAAGGAAGAACTACAGTGCAAAAGTCAATTTGATTCAAAGCCTACACTATCGCAATGGTCGTCGAAATAAACTGGTTAATGCATCTATTAAAGCATCGTCAAGATACGGTTTCAAAAAAAATTTTGAAAGCAACTTCTGCATCATTTCGACGTTGCTCGTGAAGTGTAAGATTAAATCGAAGGAAAAGCACCTGAAAAAAAAAACAATAATTCAACTTTGAACCAAAGAAATGTTCACGCTTGAAAAGCTTATTAAACAAAACAAAATCAGCATAGAATCCACTTAACAACTTAAAGTTGAAGACTTCTGTAGGACGCCCCACATACTGTTTCTCGGTAACATTAGTTTTTGGCTTAACTGTTCTTCAGGTTAATCTAAGTAACCTATTCAAACGTAGATCATAGTTTGTTCGTTTTGTTTTGAGTTGACTGAGTTTTTCAGAGTCACAACTCATGCATCACATCCTTAATAAAATTAAATTGCAAGCTATAGATTACATTTTTGTTAAGGCCATTCAATAATAAAAGTTTTACCCGTAAGGTTTCAGCTAGTCTTTTTTTCTTATAACTTAATACTAGTTCCGGACGACAGTAATGTCCATGTACTTGATAAAATGAGCATGTAGGTGATATATAAACAGTATGCATTCAGTAAGTTTACTGCATTCGGGATCATATTAGGGGCCATCTTACTTGTGCCCATTCCCCTACATCCGTACAACGTGCCTGATGAAAATTTCCTGGCTTCTATATCTACTTGACGCTAAAGGTTTCTCTCTCCCAGACTAATCATATCATATGAATAAAATCTTATCTACAGAAGCAAAACTTTCTAAGATCTGGATGCAACCGCTCAATACAGCGAGGCTGACTGCCAAACTTGTTTATACGAAGTATCTCTCCAACTATACCTAGTCTACCATTGAATAGATCTACTGTTGCTTCAAATACAGCAGCGCCAGGCAGCGTCTTGATTTTGACTTGATAAATGCAACCGCTTTGGGGGATCATAGAGTCTTTGAAAAGAGGCACACCGATCCCTAACCCTTCACCATTTTCTATTTTATCAAAAGAAAACAACTTCACATTTCGATATTGCTGCATTGCACTTAAAATTCTATCGAGCTTTAGACTATAGCAAGCCTTAGCGGCCTCTTTGTAAGCAGATACTTTCTTGTTAATATAAAGTACAGCTTGTTCAGCGGCTATCTGCACGTAGGCATGCTCTGTACTTATCGGCTTCCAGTTTATACACGGACAGAAATAAACAGGAACATGTGCTTCCGCGCAGTTGCGTTCCTTGGGGATTTTTGTAAACAAACTTACACCCATAGATTTATAAGTTTTCGAAGGATTTTCTGGGTATCTAAGGATATGCATAAAGGTTGCGTGAAGGTCCAAAGGGGTTATGAGTCTTCGTACATTGTGCTGCAGGTTCTGGCAGAGCAATTCGTAGCTCCTGCAAAACCAATGCGGGAAAGCAATTGCGAGGAATGGCAAGCTCTCCTCGAGTTTTCCTTGGAAAGTTGATCGCAAATCTCCAAATCTCGCCCCATGGTCGCTCATAACAACAAGCATGGTGTTGCTAAGGTAACCCCCATTGTTGAGACTCTTTATGAAATCTTGTATGTCTTCCGCTGCAATACTAATCGTACTGGGTGCTTGATGAGTTAGGCTTCCCAGAAAAGTGAACCCAAACTTGAGCGTGTTTGGATAGGATACAAACATACTCTTCAAGTACTGAAACTGTAGCTCGTGTTGCGGACGAGAGTTGATACAAACATCATTTAAATTGGAGCCATCGCTAGGAGTAGCCCGCCAGAAATAACGAGCATAATGATCACTTGGAGGATCCTTGAAGCCATTTAAACGCATGTTGAATGCGCCTGTGGACAAAACAATGACAACAACAAAAATTCTTTCAGTGACAAAAATAACATAGCATATGTAACGATAGTAACAGTAAAAAGGCAACGGTAATAGAATATTTGTAATGATAATTGTAAAGATAATAGTAATGATTATTGTAATGGTAATAAGGATGGTAATGATATTTAAAGTGATAATCGATGGCAATTGTTTTATCGTGGCAATAACCATGGTATTCAAAGAGTTTCCGCCCGTGGCATTATTTGGTGTAACACAACATATAAATTCCAGTGAGGCCTTACCACTGGAAACAGGGTATAATCCAAGTTTCGCTGATCTACAGCATCAACAAAGAACCCCATAACCCACATAAAGGAAAGATGAAAAATCTTTTACCTATGTGACATTCGACGACATGTCCTACGACACAGATCTACGTCGCTCTAACCAACTGAGCTTTCCTTTGTGTGGGTTTATAGGGTTGTTCGATAATGCTGTATATCGGCGAAACTTTGATTAAGGTCCCATTTTCAGTGGCAAGGCCTAATGCCGTCGAATCTTTATGTTGTAATCATGGTATAGCATGGTTAACGTTTATATGCAAAACTAGATTACCTATGCCAGGTGCATCTTCACTAAACATTGTTGCGTATCCTTGTGATTTCAGATCCTTGAAAATGAATGGCCAGTCATCAAGTGTCCCCGATTGAGGGAATCCCCTTCTAGCTTCGTGTTTTCTGCAGTTTTCCTCAATTGTTTTGCCTGTCAACAAAGCAGTTAGCTGTGGGGTAGTTGCTTCACCCACAAGAGAAAATCCTTTGAACATAAATCCTTTCAAATCCTCTTTAAGGTATCTGTAGGTATCTGGTAGCAACCTCTGTACGTTTGCATGGGAGTTACCATCGAATCCAAGAACAATGATGTTTAGCGGTATTCCTGAAGCTTTTTGCGCACGTGCAGTAACATCTGCCCTGGTAGATACATGAGCATGGTAATCGTATTGAGTTGCTCCATTCGAGAACACTGTCGTAACCTTAATAAAGTCATAAGGAAGTTTGAGCTCTTTACCAGGCTCCACATATTTTTCATGTCCCAAAGCAAATTCGTCGTCGTTTCCTTTTGGTCTCAGTATTGGTTGGTATTTCCAATGTTTTATTGGTGCACCTAAAAAATACATGGGGAGTATCTGTTTGACTGGACGATTGAAAACTCTTTCAAGAGTAAACCTTTTTCCCTGCTATGGGATCAACGGTATCTTTGCGCATGTTCACCTGGTAATTGGCTGACAAATAACCGCGAAACCTACGCACAATCTCAAATAGCTGGTCTCTTGTAAACAAGGCTACATTTGCGGGCAAAAAAGAGACGGTTCCGTGTAAACAGTATATGCAAGTTTTCGATTAGCTAAAAATTTAGCCGTAGCTGTGTGAACGTAGCCTAACAAAGGATGTAGATTGTGCAATTCTTGTTATATTACTTTGATATTTAAGAGAGAATAAACATCTCATGGGATTAATATTCATAGGTTTCTCATTATTAAATACAACATGAAGATTCAAGTGAGGCCTTACCACCGGAACGGGGTACATACTAACACACTACAACATTAACAAAGAACCCCATACCCACACGAAGGAAAGAGAAAAAATCTCTGACCTCCTTGGGATTCGAACCCACGACCTACGAAACAGATCTATGTTTTTCTCGTAGTCCGTAGGTTGTGGGTTCGAATCCCACCGAGGTCAGAGATTTTTTC
>JAOBRD021019551.1:0-11707 GCA_027575215.2 Hydrozoanthus sils | reverse complement strand
AATCACTTTTTTTGGGCTTGCGTTTGAGGGGGTTAAACATTTTTGGGCCCCGGTATTTCAAAAATACGGGCCCCCCCCCTTCAGTAATTTATGACTGCTCTCTTATTGCTTATATAAAAAGAGGCTCAAATAACGACAAATGATAAGATACTCGTGCAAATATTTGTTTAAAAGAATCAAACGTGCTCTGAAACTTACGACATTTTATAGGATTCTTTAAAGTCGTTAAAATTGAGTAGCTGTGGACGAGACTAAGAGCATCGCACGTCAAAAAGACGCAACTGATTTCACTGGCTTTACCAAATTTCTATTACTATAGCTCTTAATTTCGAAATTTCAAAACAAAAAGCCGTTAAAACGCTTTGACTGATCAACAATTTCACGGTTTTGGTTGTTCGACGTCTCAGTCACGGAAGAGTCGACAATGGCACGAAGTAATATTCGAGAAAAATTCGTCGCTTCGGGAAATCCCAAGGAACATGAACACTTTCTATTATTACATTTTCTGGTTTTTATAGCATAGTGTTTTATGCGCAAGCGCATTAAATACAAAAATTCGACGTTCTTATAAAAATAAGTGTAACACAATATGCTGGCACTTATTCGGCCCATTTCTGTACTTCTAGTGTACAGGACGCTAACCTATCGCAGGTTAGCCCCCAGCAGGAGCTGGTACTCATTTATACAGCTGAGTCGACTGGAAACAAAACGGGTAAAGTGCCTCGGGTCAAGGACACAACACAGTAGTCTGACCGCAAACCCGTTCTTGGAGTACTCTCCCGATATCCCTACCCCACTCCCAAAGAGGAGAGATGGCCCTGGCAACGACGCTGGCCCTAACCCTAAAATAAACACTGTATCTGCTAAGTCATTGGGTGGACTGGAACGAGTCGGACAATGATCAAGGAGACACAGGGTCAGGAGTCTGGACGAAGAACGTGATTTGCTATGTCAGTCACAAAACCGTGGTCAGGGAGAGACACAGTATTTGCTAGGTCATTAAGTGGACTGGAACGAGTTGAGCAAAGTCTGGCCGGGGCTATTAGAATCACTAGTCAAACAGGTGACTGAGTGGACTGGAACGAGTCAAATAAAGTTTCTGACCGGGATTGAGCCCACGATCCTAGGGTGACGAGTTAGACTGCCAGGCTGCCTCACCACCGACACCAACGCCTTACTTCGAAACTTCTGTTTTCGTGAGTATTCATCCAGCCGCTAGGCACATCCATTGGACGAGGCTTCACCCAGTTACTCGGACCAAAAAGTGCCGAGTTGAGACTTCCCCTCTGTATCTGTTTATTTTTTTCATGTCGAGCTCTTGCTTGTACCAAGGGCATGCGCATTTTGTTTGTCTCTGAAACCAAAATGACAGAAAAAGCAGAATTAAGTAATTACGATCTTTATAAGTTTATACACGCACTGTTTTCGCTTTTATGACTCAGATTTCTTCGAGACTTATAGACGTCTTTGTGTTTAGTAAAATGCTTGGCTGTCTTCTCAGAAAGAAAAAAGTTTGCATTCGGCTTTCGCTACGGTTGGAAAACAGGCAATATATCATCAAAGGACTTCATATTGTTTGAACTGAACCAAGTTGAGTGAAAATAAACCTTTAAAGGAGTAAGAACTGATGCCGAAAAAATCAAGACAAAACGTTTTCCTCTTTTTGGATTAGATTTTTTTAGCGAACAAAAAAACGATTAAGTGCGCCAGGCGAGGATCGAACTGGGGACGTGCATCACAACCAAGCGTTGTATCACGCTCTCTTGCAGTCGTTTTTGTCAACTTTTTATGACGAATTATTAAGTAAAGAATTATCATTGTTTAACTTAAATCAGGGTTCGATTCCCGGTGCCGGACCTTCAATCAGGGTCTTAAAATAATTTAGGCGAAGGTGCTGCCTTTGCCCTAACATCTGCAAATGGTTAGACCCTCGCGTCTTCTCGGATAAGGATGTTAAACCGTAGGCCCAGTCTCTCGATCTCCTATCGGGAGACTTAAAAGAACCCACAACACTTGTCGACAAAGAGTAGGGTGTCGTGGTTTGTCTCTTCTACTAACTGAGGTCAACTTTTACGAATATAGTTGTGTGCCGTGTATAGCGGACTATCTAAGTCCCTCAATACAAGATTCAACTGTAAATCATGATCATTGTTAAGCACCTTTGAGCATCTACCCATGAAAAAGGCGCTATATAAATGCTAAACATTATTATTATTATTATTATTATTATTATTATTAATATTATCATTTAATAACGCAGACAAAGCATCATAAAGTACTGGGACCTACGATGTCCTCCTCTCTAGAGGAGTCATGGTTACGTCAGTATACCGGCAACTGTTTTGAGGGCCCTCGGTCTAATGTTACAAGGACTTGGCTTGTTGGCCCTGAAAAAGAGTACAAGTCTTGAGCAATTGACTGCACGTTTTAGAGCATCCTACTTTTTTTACATTTATAATGCTTGTTACGTGATCCTCGTCAGCGAGTCGAACTCTGACATGCTGTATCAGTATATGCCAGCTCGACTAAGCGCGATTTGATTGGCTTAGAAGTAGTAGATGTAAGACAATATTTATCTCCGAAATAGTAGATAACGGCACTGAAACAAAATACCGTCCGTTTCGGATAACGATACCGAAAACAATTACAGAAAATGCGGTTCCTCAAAACATCAAGAAGGCAATAAAAATTGGTTTAAAAATATTTCAAGGTCAGTAAGCTTTATTTTTACATTTGTTGTTGTAAGTTAAGCTTCTCATGCGTGAGTTTCGGCACGCTCTGTGATTCAATTGATAAAACTAATTTTTTTTTCCTTAAAAATCTTTCTTTTGTCTTGAAAGGAAAATTCTGTAGACCAGTTGCCTCGCTGGTATATACTAAAGCACTTATCCTATTTCAATTGAGGTGTATAGTGGCTAAATAAATATCTACCTTAGATATTCTGCCACTATCCTAGGTTGCGCTGCGAGCCGGCTCTAGTGAAACTGGGAAGAGAGCCACGAGGGGACTGGAAAGAGGCTTCGCGCTCGCTTCCCAGCTTCAGGAGAGCCGGCTCGCAGACAACCACTATCCACCTCAATTGAAATAAGATCAGTGTTGATACGTATATACCAGCTCAGCTACGCGCGATTTGATTGGTTTAGAAATAGTAGATATGAGACAACATTTACCTCCGAAATATTAGATAAAGAGACCGAAACAAAATGGCGGGCAGTGGTAGTCGCTTCGCGACAGTTTCGGATTACGATATCGAAAAAGTTTGCATTAAAAGCACAGGATATTCAAAACAGCCTTAAGAAATTCTGTTTTACGCCATTTTATAGCTGACAAACTGTCAAAACATGTTTGCCGTATGTTAGGTGTTTAGTCTCGCCACGCTCAAGGATCCAAGTGATGAAAGTGTATTTTTTTAAGAACCTTTTGTTTTCTTGAAAAAAAGTTTGTTGCCTCGCTGGTATATACTAAAACACATATTCTATTTCAATTTCGTTGGAACTGAGTGGCTTAATGAATATCTACATCGTACCTTCGGCGCTCAGTAGATATTCTGCCACTATCCACCTGGATAGTGTTAATTACAAATACAAAAGGCAAGCGTGAGAGAAAGAAGTTTTTTTTTCTCTTTCTTGGTTTCTCTTACATTTGCCTTTGGAAACGAGTAAGAATTTCTTTGATAAAGTAGAGTACTAAAGAACTTTGGATACTTGAGGGAGAGGTATACAATATACGATCCTGTTGCTAACGACTTTTGGTGCGAAAATAAAAAGCTTATGCAACCTCGTTCCTATTGCATCTCTTAGAAGTTGGGTGGGAAAGCCCTCGGAACGAGGCTGAAGATATAGTATGTAGTACTTCTAGAGAATAATGAAGATGAATATTCGACACAACGTTACAAATTGTTTGTGAACCACTATATTTCAGCTGGCCAAACCAGCCTTTTTCAGGTGATGAAGTACAAAAACTTTGCACTTCATCACCTGAAGAAGGCATGTTTGGCCAGCTGAAATATAGTGGTTCACAAACAATTTGTAACGCTGTGTCGAATATTCATCTTCAAACTACGTTTATTCCAAACATTCTAAAATCGACTTGATCTTTCCTACGGATCCAACGTTAGCGGGCAAATTATTGTGTGGTTTTCTTTCCAGAAATCTTCCGTTACATTATACTTCAAGAGAAGTCGTATCTTGACACCGGCCGGAAACTTTTATAAAGTTACAGTCTTAAATCTAGTATTATACAGCTACACTATATGAAACATTGACTGCGCTGTTCCGACTCTAACAAACTGAGTTCTCCTTAAACAAGGACCAGCACTATTAAAAGGATAGCTTCTCTGACCACTTTCAAACTCAAATTCGTTTCAACTTCTCTCTAGAAATGAAAAAATTCGTAACCGCTAAAATTTAAACATTCGTAATCATTTCTTCTATACAGTGTTCTCATCCTCATCCCCACACTCATTCTCATTACCAGTTTTTATTTTGATATGTACACCTGTTTTTAGCGAAAAACGACAATGTCAACTGAAATGAAGCAAATTAAGGCGGGAGTAAGCCCAAACTTTTGTTGGATAGTGAGGAAGTTGAAAAAGATATTTGAATAAGCAGAAATTTGAGTAAAATCAGCAAACTGTTCCTTTTGGCAAGGGACTAGTACAGCTTTGGTTTGAGATTTACATCAGATATTAACTTCAAAATTAATTTTTAAACTTCGCAAAAAATCACCAAATCCAAAAATCTCTTTAAAACTACCAATCTTCAAGAAAAAAAAGAACTCAAAACTCATCCAAAAATTCTTAAAATATTCAAGCTGACTCTCCTTCATTCCATCCGTGTTTTAAACATAGGGATTTTGTAGATTCAAACCATGGACGGAGATATCGGAAGAAACATGAGGAAAAGTGGACACAAAGAGCGGTTTGGGTTTACTCTCGCCTTAAGTGAAAGGAGTTAAACGAGATAAAAAAAGAAAAAGGGAAAAACTAAGATAAAACGAGGACGAGTAAAATAGTTTTGGGAGAAAATTAAAAACTGCTAAGAAAACGTGAAAAAAGAAAAGAAAAAGCGAGAAGCAAGTGAGAAAAAAGTTAAAACTTTACACTAAGGAGCCTGGCCTTCAGGAAACTGAAAGACAAAAAGCGGTTTTTTTATTTTTAAATGGGAGCTCTACTTTAGTTCGACGGCGCAGTGGCCGAGCGGCTAGTGTGTTCGACTCGTAATCCTAGGGTCACGATTTCGAGCCCCGGTCAGACCACTGTGTTGTGTCCTTGAACAAGATACTTCATCGAACTTGTTCCAGTCGACTCAGCTGTATAATTGAGTACCAGTTTCTACCGGGGGGCTAACCTGCGATAGATTAGTGTCCAGTCCAGGGGGAGTCGAAGGCTCTCATCCGCTTAGCACTACGGAAAGCGGAGATTAGCGCCGGCTTAATGGGCCACCTCTTGCTCGAGAAACGTTTTAGCTTTTAGCTAATTTAGGTCGAACCAAAATTTTCTGCTATACTTGTTCGAGGCGCCGCGTGGGAACGAACTTTAATCCAGGGTCTCCTTTTCTTTACTGGCGGGGTGAAGAACAGTCTGTGAGAGTCCTGGGAACTAGACTGTTTGGGTTTTATATGGTTTATTAAGTGAAGTTTTTCCAACCGCGAACCTCTGGCTGTAGTTGATATTGGCCAATCTGCTGGTAGGCAATATATCAACCTTATAGATATATATTACACAATATTCAGTCCCTGACCGTGTATACGGGTTCTCACGTGCATATTCTCTGCTGCACTTTCTAATACATTGCATTGTTCTCGTCTCAACGACAGCATGGAGCACGTGCACGAATCAAAAGATCGTTTCCTTTGCCTTTGGTGTATACGTAAACTTTTGAAAAAACAGTAAAATTTCACCAAATTGGACTAACTCCAGCAGTGGCATCATTTAACTCCAGAACGGTTTGAAGATAAAAACTACTGCCAAAGAACAAAGGAGAAATTAATTAAAGTACTTGCAATGTACATTTTGTAAATCCTAATTCTTTTTTGATGTTCATTAATTTGGAACTTACACCACTTTAGGACACTGATAGAATGTTTAGATGTATCCATAATATTTTGGTTATAAGTTTTTCGGCCGAGTTTGACTTTTTACCCTGCCGTTTCAGCATGAACTGATTTCCATTTGTTTTCGAGCTGCTAAACGAGTCAACAAGAGTTCGGCGGAACGAATACAAAAAGGTCACTACCCGGGGAGGTAAAGCAATTTGATTGTCATCACAGAACAAACGCATGTGATTTATTAGTTATTAACTTCAATTGGCTAAATGAAAGACCTTCCTTTTCATGAAATTTATTGTGCAGATCAATCATTGAGTTATTTGTGCTTTTCTTTTGGACTGTCAACAGCGGACTGTTTTCGACGTTTTCATTACTTGTTCTTCCTGTAGCTCGTAATAATGAAAAGAAGAACAAACAGTTCACACAATAGCTTTATATTTTGTTTTATTTTTCGTGCAGATGGAAGTTGTGCTTCTCAGGTAATTTTTCTAGTTTTCTTTCTCAATATCGAGTGGATTACATCTAAGCAACTGCAATTACTCTTAACTTAATCACAGTTCACAAACTTGCTGCCTGAGTAGAATACATAAAGCATAGTGAGAACTGTTAGTGCTTAAAAGTTTCCGAAAAGCAAGTTAAATAGCTGGAGTTTCAATTTCATAAAACGATATCCCTGAGCTTCAAAAGGACAAAAAAAAACCCACTTTTTTGCAGATACATTACATATGCGCCCGTTTTGAGTATTCGAACAGAACATCGGTACATAACACAGTTAACAAACAATAACAGGTAAGCTGGCAATACATCTATACAAACAATTACTGAGATAAGCGTTTGTCCTGGTTCTCACTTCTTTGAAAGCCTTACTTAAAGTTTCACGCATATCCCTGAGGCACAACTGGAGTTTATTTGTGTACCCGTATAAGATCCATAATTGAAAATTTAATTTTTCCAAATACAATTGTCTGGTTTTCCTTTTTCTGTCAGATTGTTTGTCGACACACACGTGGTCTAACTAATGATCTTCAGTTCGTGGCTCACGAAATGGGGCGTTGATTTACTCGTTTTCCTCGAGTCAATTCGAAACTAACCGTCTCGTCTAAACGTGCGAAAATACTTCTGATTTTCAATACGCAATACTTGAGGCTGGACTTGAAAATAGTCTCGCCGTCCAAGGGGGAAAAAACGGAATCGTTTGATTTGTCGAAGAACTTGTTAGTAGTGCGAGTTGCCCAGGAAAAGGCATCGGGAAAGTCATATCGCTTCTTGCTATGGGGAAGAAATTTGGCGGATTTATAGTCAATTGTGGAAATCTCGGCGGCACATTTAATGCAGGTGCACAGCGAACCCCTTGTGAGCATGGATTTTCAGTTTCGGTTTCTTCTTGTCTTTGACTGGAATCCATCACACTATTGTGAGTGATGGCCTCCTGTAGAGTTGGTAGACAGTCTGGCGTCAAGCGACCATTGGTTGAATGCATAGGGAGCCCAGTACTTTGTGCTTTGTTCACGGATGGAACAACGGACTGTGCTTGAGGTTTTCGTTCCGAGGGAGGGGAGATAGGAGCTTGTGTTGCATACCAGTTGATGTGATGAAGGAGCTGGGTCTTTAACGGCGAGCTTTCTGCTGATGAATCCGTGGTTTCCGAGGCAGTTAGATAGCGAGTCACCTCTGCCATGCACTGGCGGAACCCCGCGGCGCGATATTCAGCGGCGCAATTGGATGGTAGTCCTGTTTAGAACAACAAAACAGCAACAGCACAATGCGTCAGTCTTTGACAAAACAAAATTTCCATAACTGTCTTCTTTAAAAAAATTGGGGAAAAAAACGCCTTAATCAGCACATTTTAATACATCAGTTTACCTAGAGTGTGTGTTCTTGTGTCCTTATATTAACAATTCGTGACTGTTTTGATAATATTTACAGGTCGCCCACTTCAAGGACCCTTCATTGCTCTTTATTGCCACGTACCGAATCACTGTATCGGAACGTCGTGCCTCAACACGAATTCGCCTGTTACAAATTTAAATACAGCTCGAGAACTGAAACTACCGATATTATTCTGCTCAAATATTTGCGCAGCCAAGCAAAAAAAGTAGTTGTTTAAAGTCTCTTCAGAAACAAAACTACAGTTTTTTGTAAGATTTCACAAGTCTTTTGTTAACGCACCTCCACCATTCTCTGTCACTTGTTTTAACCTCTTTAGGTGTTCAACGGTGAGCTGTAGGATTTCCGCTTTCTCCAACTTTGTTGAACCCTACAATTTAAAAACAAATTTATGGTGCTAAGTTCGGTTGTTGTACAAATCAAATGAAGCCGAAGTTTCGATTGGTAAACTCAAGTTAAGATTTTTTTTTGACACCCACCTGTTTTTCAACTGCTGCAGGAACAAGAAGTCTCAACTCTGCCAAGCAGTTGTTGATACGATCGCGCCGTCTTTTCTCTATCATCTGTGAAATTGCATCAGAAGTGGTTGATTTGTTAAAGAAATCGTTAAAAACGAGAGCAAGATCAAATCTTTCAAAATCAGAATCAAACTTACCCCGCGTCTTTTCTTCCTTGCAGAAACCTCTCCATCTTCACTCATAAACACTCTGTGTCCGAAAAAAAAAACTAATTTAAAATCTTTTAAACTTTAATATGCTAAATGGACGAAAACTAGCAACTAACCGAGAATCGTCCACGTCGACAACCTCACTATCTTCGGAATCACTCTCACTTAGTGACCTTTTCATTTTGGAACACACAGACTTTTAGAGTTTGATATTTCTCCCCGAAGACACACGCACGCAAACACACTTCTCCGAACCACCACAAAAATTTTCCCTGCCTCGGTTAGAAACCAACACAAATGCTTGTCTGACGGTGCGCGACCTAATCCTCGTGATTGGCCATACAGTCCTGGCGTAATGCAGTACACGTGCGTGTCCAGTGTGAACTACTGCCCATTGTTTTATCAGCCAATTAGAGAGTTGAACGTTGTTGCCCGGAGCTCTTTCCGAAATCAGGCGTACGTTCAGGAGCGTGTGAAAATCCGAGCTAGGTAAATACGCAGAGTTGTTATTTTCGGAAACTGCCTAACGGGAACAAAAGCGTCGAAAATTCCTTACTATTGTCTTCATTTACATGTTAATGAGTCCCAAGCCTCTCTAGAAACTTCACTTTACACCCGCGGTAACTGATCTCAAAACTTGATACTGCAATCAAGAATTTGCCAGCTTTTTTTTCAATCAAGAAAGTCAAGAAACATTCAGATAAAGCTTTTCTGTTATGAAAAGTGAGCGAGCTTGAGTCCCTAAAGATTATGAATATGTATTCATTCTCTAGCTAAAAGTTCCCACGGACCCCGGTGTCATTTGTGTTTACACAGGGCATTGTTAAACACTCCACCGCGGAATTTAACTTAATTACCGGTATTTCGAAGCCATAAAGACAACACCCAGAACAGAGGTGCTTGCATTCCAACACAGCCGAAAGTACACAGTTAAATATTAAGAATCCTTTACATGTTGCCCTTAGAAATGACTTGTGGAAAACGAGCAAACAAGAAATACAAAGAATTATTTTAATAAACACTCGTTTATACACTCACGGCGTACTTTACATGGTACAATTTCTGGGCGGTTTTACTTAACAATTAAAATGACTTATTCTCAAAACACTTTTTATTGGTCAGTTATAAAATAGAAGAGTTGAAAGAAGGTCAATAATTCAACCGGCCCTGTTTTGAGGAGCTGAACTCGGTAGTTTTTTACAAGTTAGTACAAGCGGCAGGGTTTTGAGTCAGATTTGAGTCAACTTAATTCCCAAGCGTTTCTAATTATTTTACTATAAAAATAGTTGGCAAACCAAATCTCATACGCTAATTAAAACGCAAAGTTTATCAACTAAGTTTAGCATATAAAAATTTGACGCCTGAAAGAACTGAAGAACTTGTGTCTTACTTTGCAAACACCTTTGCCGCCGTCAAATCTAGCTCGACTTCACTATTCTTCACATCAACGATTTATAAACGCATAAGAAATAAGAAAATATGGTTGAGTTTTCCACAATTCCTATTTTTATATATATTAACAAAATAGAATCACGAAGAAGAAGAATTTGCCAATTAAAATATCTATCTTTATCGCTTCTGAAAAGTGACTCAATTTCTACCAACCATTTGCATTTCCATTTCACTTATATAAACAGTTTTTTAAACCACGATTGTTTGTGCAGTGAGCCCCGTCTAAAAAAAGCTTATTCAAACTTTGTTTTGGTTCACTTACGCTGTTTCAATAAATATGCGTACCCCTTTATGTAAAGCTAAAGCAGTTATTGTCTCTTTTGTCAGTATTTTCCTGTTTCTCGTGGGAACGGCAGTCAGCAAAGTTCTGAAGTGTGTCGGTCGCCTCACTTGATTGTGCAACGTGCGTCATCAGCGAGCAATGAACTGATGCACCAATAGGCATGCAAAATATTTTTTTCAGATACCAAAAATTCAGTAACTCTACGTATACGTCATGAAATGTCTCGTAAAGAAAATACACACAGTTCACCAATATAGGATTGTTTCCTGCAAGAAAAATTTAAGTAAGCAAAAATTAATTATTTTGCTTTCACTTCAGAGAGCTTCTGCTTGTTCCGGTACTAACTAGTAATTTTCGCATAGCTCAATAGAATTCGCTAACCTCCCACGCGCGATTCGGGTGGCATTAGGAACAATAATAGGGGATCACGAAGAAAGAAAAAAGAGAAAAATCTACAACAACAACAACAAATGATTTATTTGTATCTCCATAAGTTTTAGTACTGTTCTAATATTCTATGTAAAAATGGATAAGGTAGCGAAATATTCGAATCAGATTGCCACTAGTTTAGTATTAACAACGATAAGAATGATATTGGTCACACAAAAGGGATGAAATTTAAGTATTAGTAAAAAGCTAGTATAGCTAAATATTCAAACAAGGATGACTAATCGCTTGAGAAAAACAGTTAAACAAATGCACAAGAAATCAAATAAAAGTGAGTCTAAAAAGTTGGACTTAATTGCTTTCTAAAGGAATTCTATTTTAACAATATATATTTTATCTAGTTTTCTAGTTACATCTCATTATAAGCATGACGATGTGATCGCATTGTAAATTGCCCCATTAGGCTTTTGCCTAGACTTGCCACAGGTCAGGAGTAAAGATTAAGTCTCGAGGCAGGGGGAGGTGGAGCAAATATATAGTGAGTGTGCCGGAATTAAAGACTTTGAGAAAGTCTAACTTTGCTAGACAATACACTGCTTTTTCATAAAAAAACGTCTTATTTTTGGCCGAAGCTGGATGTTCTTAAACTATTGAAGATTTTGTTATCAAATCAGTTCTTAATCTAACCACGAGTATGTAGTAAAAGGATCAAAGAGTATAAGAGAAAAATAACGAGTCCTGCAAATATCTTCATGAATTTTATTCTAGTTACAAACAGTGTTGCACTATGCATGGCTAATTTCCGAATCCATGATGTAACAAACAAACTCAACCTCGGTTGTGTTCTTAGTATGTTCTTAAATTTTGGCCGATTTTCAGACTGACGTTCTTATAAAAAAATTTGTGTTTTGGGGGGGGGGGGGGGGGGGGGGGGGGGGGGGGGGGGGGGGGGGGGGGGGGGGGGGGGGGGGGGGGGGGGGGGG
>JAOBRD021019550.1:0-28401 GCA_027575215.2 Hydrozoanthus sils | reverse complement strand
CACCCAACTGTCTTGGTGTAAAGCTATAATGGATAATTGACTGCATGTAAAACTGCATTAAACTTTGCTTAAATTCTTAAGGGGTGGTAGAGGTGGGACTGTCACTTTTGTTTTCTTATTTTAATGATTTTGCATTCAGCACTTTAAAGTCCAATCCCCCGTAGGAGTAGGAGCTGCAACATTGTGCTAAATGCATGTTAATATCGAGAGAGCTCGCATCAGAAACTAAGGAGAGGGGGATGGGGTTGCTTTTGTTTTCACAGTTGGCTTCATAAATTGATTGATAGATTGATTGCAAGCCTAGAGCTACCTAAACTATTGATTAATGATCAAGAAAGGTTTTTACTTATTGCCTACCAAACTTCATCCCAACCGAAATAAAATTGACAGGGTTAAAGGGGTACAATCCCCCTATGGGAGCGGAAAAAAAAGAGGGGGGAGGGGGGCATCAGAAGGAGAGGGTCAATAATAAAGATGGTTTTCTTTATTTATTAGTGAATGCAAGATAATCATAAACTAATATGGTTTGTTGATCTTTATTATTTGATTGATCGATTGTTTGCACACGAAACATTTGTTCGCCTAACTTAAGCTCGTTACACAGTGCTATCATAATTAATCTATCTTTAAGTCATTTTTCACAAAGGAGTGAATGTAGTACATCAGTCAAGAGATAAAATAAAGTTGGTGCTGTTACGAGAATGTGTGTAATCAAGTATGATAAGCTAAGCTTAATGCGTTAAGAGATTAAACGTCAAAGTCGTCAGGCCCGGTTCTCTTTTGTCGAAATCTTCGTGCATGAATGTCATCGGTCGAGCCTGGAAACCCTCGTTGGCTGTGCGCTAGCACAAAGTCGACCAGGTCCCGTTTATACAGCTGATCCTTTAGAAAACGAAAAAAAAAATTGTTAAATTAAAAGGAATTTCAAAATATGTCAAAAACTGTTTTTCTGTAATAATCAACAGAAAACAGCTCAAAAGTATTTCGGGACATGAGTAACCCCAAATTTTAAATTGAGGTAATTACTATATCGAAGCAAACATTGCAGTTTGTAGATAAATAATGTGTGCTCCCCTCCCACCTTTCAGATGGGCAGTTATATACGCAGCCACATTGAAAACTCATTCTTAAAACTCAAAATCAGTTCACAAAATCCTCATGAAATTTCAAAAACTGTTACCAAAACAAAACGTTGAGATTAGAAACAAAACACCCAACTGTCTTGGTGTAAAGCTATAATGGATAATTGACTGCATGTAAAACTGCATTAAACTTTGCTTAAATTCTACATACTTTGTTGACTCTTTTTTTCCCATTTCTAGTGTAGGATGGTCCTTGCCCACAGCCTTTGTCCCAGATACTCACTATCAGAAGAAAACAGAAAACAATGGTAACTTTTTCCATGTTTAACAACGTTCAGATAAACTGTCCTCCGCTGATATATCTTCATCTCTAGATGCAAGAGAGTTTATATAACTGCGATTCGCAGATGGAGTATTGTTTTTCGCCTTGAAGCAATGGAGGTTCTTAAACCATATGTGATATCCTGCTGCTACGAAACTGCTTCGTTTTCCACCATGAATATTTTAAAATATCCAAAACAGCTGATACAGCCAATTGCAGACTGATTGAGATCAATCGAAGTTAGTATCCACATGTGCAAAAGCACATCTTAGTATGCCGTACTTACTTGGTCATAAAGCCCAAACACTGTATACGTTTTGCATGGTTTTGAATGATCAACAATCAACGCTGTTTTTTTAGAAGCGCCGAACGCTTTGAGGTTACAAACAGTACTCACAAGTGTGATTTTTTTTCTGTTTACAACAGCACTTCGCCTTGCTCCCCCTATGCAAGGCTGGGTTGTTCAAAGGCTGGTTAACTTTAACTCTGGGATAAGCCAAAATTCAAGTAATAATTTTCTCTTTTAAGGAAAGGTGAATATTCTTAAAAATAGATTA
The DNA here is from genome assembly GCA_027575215.2 of Hydrozoanthus sils. Classification (NCBI taxonomy): domain Eukaryota; kingdom Metazoa; phylum Cnidaria; class Anthozoa; order Zoantharia; family Hydrozoanthidae; genus Hydrozoanthus; species Hydrozoanthus sils. The sequence continues at coordinate 26,440 of JAOBRD021019550.1, read as the reverse complement.
TCTAAATTCTTCATTCTGATTACTAAATCAGTTTAAAAGGTGCATTCTTGGCAAAGACCTAGTTGAGTCATTAGAAGCCGACTCCTGTATCCGCTGCCCTACATTATATTTATCTTTACATTTATTATCTAATACAGATAACTTTAATTAGTCTTTTTCTTTTTCTATTTTTTTTCTCATATATGTGCTCATATTTTTTTGTATAATATAAATATCTTTAACTATTTTTTTAAAAAACTTGCATTGTATTTTCTAATATGTTTCCCTTCATAAGTATATACGGGTTTCTCCCAGGCTACATGGTTTGACACTTCGGTAAAGTTTTCTATCCTGATCTATCTATCTTATTGTTATACTGTTAAAATTTTGGCCATAGAAAATACTCGCTAATTCAAAATTGAAGCCCAAAGCAGTCTCAAAGATTGGAAACAAGAATTAACGTAGTTTAATAATTTAACCCTTGGTTAATTAGTGCTAAACGGTCTATGAACAACTGCGCCAAGAAGATATTCTATTATTTTATTAACGCCAATTTCTTTAGCGTTCGTTTCCGGTTGCATGCTGCTTATAAAAGACAAATTTTGAGGTCCCCCCAAAGTCGGATGTGCTCGCAATTTTAAGGGAATGCTCGCGCAAATTTTTGATGCGTTATTGCACTGTATTTTATAATGTGCTCGAAAGCTCGATTTATTTTAAAGTAAAATGCTCGGTCTCGCATAAACAATTTAGGTTTGCCAAAACCGTTCGAAGGCCCGAACTTTCCTTGAAAAGTCTTGAAATATGAGCCAAACAAACTTCTTAAATTCTTTTATAGTAGCTTAGATATCTATTGTTTGTAGGTTAGTGTTGAGTATGATTGTGGTTTTTTGTTCATTTTATAAACCTTCAGGCAGCGTATGTTCCTGCTTCGGTCTGTTTTACACTCAGCATGTTACTAGCGCCAACGAGACTGTCACGAAATCGGCTTGTGCCATATTTTAAGGATGACAAAACGCACAAATGTATAATGTAGACCATCTGTCAATGCATTCGTTTTGTTGTTTACGGCTGTTTTTTCCTTTTTAATGACAATATTACGAGCCATGGGTTGAAAATTCTCGCATGTTTACGAACTTGCATGTCGACGGTTATGAACGTTTAGTTGTTCTTTAATAATCATTTTAAGCCGGGACAAAAGTCATTTAAATTTTAAAGACAAGAGTTTAGAACTAACATACAACACGGTACTTCTTACAATGGCAACATATGAAAGTTATTGCTATGCTGAGCCATTCTTTTTTGTGAAATTTAATAAATTTTCCACGTTTTGTGGTTAAGAAGTGAAACACAGCTACCCGTGTTTGTTCCGGCTAACGCAAACACATGCACATATTAAGCAATCAGAGCGTCGTTGGTCTAAATTATTTTTCATAGTGTTGTATTAAGTAAAATGTTTTGACTTGAAAAAGGCCAAACTGAATCTTAGGTGATGGAGAGAAAGCTCATTTATTCTTTAATACAAGTAACAGCCGAAAGGAACATTTTAGCTGACAACAGTGGTACGGGTTGATGAGGGAAGCGCTTTTTGAGTTTATTGGCTGACAAAAGACAGAGCAATAATGTTTCTCAGGCCTTGGGGGTAGAATAAAGTAGCAAAAGACAAAAACCTTTACTTACGGCAGATCTCTCACTTAGTAGTGGTATTTTATTGACGTACATACAAGTGTTTATGCGGCAGTCTCCATATGAACAATACATGCATGAGGTGACATGTGATTTTTGGTGTAAAGTGTTCGTTTTTCAGTCTATAAGTAAAACTATATATTTCCTCTTAGTTCTGCAGGGGGTAAATTTCTTTAGCCAGAACGAAGGCTTGATGGAAAGGAGGGAGGGGGGGGGGGGTAGAGGGAGGCCATTATTACCAATGACAGGAGCCTGACAGGAAAATTTCTACACTAAAATCGCAACGACACGTATGCGAAAACACTCGAAAAGTGGCCGATTAAGGGTTGGCTAATATGCAAAAGTTACAACTCTAGTGGCTAAAAACAGCAACAGAACCGTTTTATACGAAGAATTTTCTAATAAAACAGCATCAATAATTGGGCCTGCCTCAACATGAATGCGAAAAGCTTTTGTGTTGAGGTTAAATTTTGCCTTAGGATCTGTTGTAGATAGTTTGTGCTACTTAGGAAAGCGAGAAGTTATAGCCCACAAAAGCTTTTCCATGATAGGTTGACTAATTTTTAAACGGTTTAAAAACCAATTGCACGAGGATCGTTAAAAATGGAAGCAGGTGTGAAGTCATCGCAGCTTTCTCGGGCAGCATCTCTAAAACTTCTTAGTAGATCGCAACCTCGGCGCTTATTGCGTTCGCATGTTATTTCAAACGGTTTCAACGGAAACAAAAAAAATCATTGAAATCAAGAACAATAGGTGGTAATAGGTGGCCCAGTATTCTTCAGTTGCCTCAAACGAGTAATAAGTGACTTTTAGAAATGAGGATGCAACATTGACGACTATACGACTTACAAAAATCACAATTTTTTCTTGCCCCTTTCGATCACGTATGGCTGCTTAATTGGTTTTTCCTTTGTCCGAGTTACGCTTTGTGAACAGAAGAGGATGAAAAGAAAAATTCCTAAAGGTACTTGATGATGGACAATATTTTATATAGGTCGTTCCCGTAGTCGTAAAATGTTCAAAGATGACAGCGTGCAGGTGACCAGCACAGTTCATTCAACGTTCAGTTTTTGTGTTCACTTTTGTTTTCTTCCGTCGCCGTGGCGTTTTCGTTGCTAAGCTCCCTATTGTTTTAGTTAAACAGCGCTGTCACTAATGACGTCATGAAGGCATGATTGTTGTTAGCTATTTCTTATAGCAATGAAAGCAATTCTCGGCCTAGGTCAGAAACTTGATTTGTCCACTCTATTGAACTGAGCCAATTGCCTGTGTTGACTGGAACCGACTGGGGGACTGGAACCGAACTAACTAAACCTTATTCTCCGTAACGTTCAGACAACTCGATTTGTCTTATACAACGTCACCAGTATGGCAGCCGATATGATAGATCAAGATTAGAGAGCAGGTTGAGCAAATGCAGATTTTAGATAGCAAAATGACGCTTTTGAACAAGCCAAAGAATCCAGCGAAGGTATGGATAGATTAAATTCATTAACAGTTCTATTTAACCCTAAAGTATTGTTTCCCGTGCTGTAATCCAAAGCTTTATATCTTGAAATGTTGACAACTTGATGATCGTATTAGAGAGAAAATTAATAAGCTCGGATCAGCTACATTTGAGCGGCTACCAGAGAATGGCCGTTTGAAGCAAGTACTTTGCTGAAATACCAATTGATAACAGATTCGTTTCAGGTTTGTTATTTACAATGACTTTCTTATGTGAAAGTTAATATTCTAGAGAAGTGCATTGAGAATAACCGGGCAGTGCTGCATTCTGGGCCTTGCAAGGCTTTAAAAATCATCTGCTCTAACTAAACTCTCATTTAAGTAGTAATGCTAAAATTTGAAAATGAATGAAGGGAACGCTTTATGTATCCTCAGACTCCGACATTGAGTCAAGGTAAAGTGCTGTACCGCATTTTGGCGTGAGTTAATTGAAATTTTGGATGGCCTTAGGATTAGCTAGACTAAACGGATACAACTACAAAGGCAGCAACTCTGTGCTTAATCCGCCTTCTTGACTATAGGCGGATATTTCAGATGACGTTATGTTTACAAACAAACCTGTTCAAATCTAAACACCCGTGGGACCTTAAACAAAAGAATTTATTGTTTCAAACGACCAATCAAATAACAGTAGACTCGTCTTGATTGAAGAACAGCAGCCAAAAAAATTGCAGTCAACTAGTTAAAACTTATTTATCTATATTAAGAGCCAATCACAGATTAATATATAACGATTGACATATTTCACGCCAGTGGCGGGGCCTCTGTGCAATTCCCATTGCGAAATTTGAAAACTATAGATTCATTGTGTTGATAAATTGTATGTACTCTTAAGTATACAAATTCGCGCATCTTGTAGCTTACAGCGTGTACTTCGATCGTCGACTTTTTTTCTACCTAAATCGTTCTTTTCTCAATCATTTCACAACGCATTTCACGAGTTGCACGATTTTCTCTATTCCTAGTATTTTTCACACATACTTGGCTTTCTCGAAACTGTCGAGTATTTTTGCTAGATAAATTGGCTTTCACGAGCTTTTGTTTACAAAAAAATGAAAATGCAAGGCTGAATACTGCAAAATATCAAACGGTCAGACGTCAGTGAAAAGATGCGATTAGACGATCGGACAAAGCCAGAATTTGCAGTGCAAGACAGCTGTTTCATTCTTATTGGGAATGAACACTTGCGTGTTAACAAGTGAACCGAAAAGAAAGAGGTCAGAATGTATCGTATCCGTCCAGTGACATGTTTAATCAAAACTACGGTTTGACAAAACAAGCCTGTAAAACGCTAGAACATGGACAAACCATCCAATAAGATTTTAATTGAAAGAGTATTAGGCCTTTGATAACGCACGCACGGTCCGCCTTAGTCACCATGCCACCGCGGTCACAATATGCATTGGCTAAATGCATGGGTTGCAAGAGTGTACACTGCCAAAATATACAGTCTGATAAAGTAATTATCACAGAAAATAACCCCTAGTAGTTGGGGGGCGCTGAATTTAATGCACAGCTAAGTTACGTAATTTAGTCCCGGGAAAGGGGAGGGGCGAATGAAAAAAGTAGAGATCGTTTATCGCGAAATGTGAAAAAATATCCAAAGAAATACCAAAGCGTGGAAGTTTTCGACCCTAAAAAGTACCTCAAAACATAAATTTTGAAAAATACAGGAGAAAGCTGTACTAGAACACACGTTCATTTTCTTTCTGTACTCCTAGAAATACTGTTTTTCTCAAATAATCTTGATTTTTTCTTAAATCCTTTAAAGAATACCGAATTGTCGATTTAGATCCCTAAAAATACAACGAGTACCCATATCATACTGACAAAGGGTTTCCCTTCCCTCCCCCGAAAGTTAAACGTTGTTCTGTGACAGAACAAGAGCTGTTAACTTGTCAATCAACTATACGTCTTTGATACGATGTCAATAAATTTACTTTCAATGCATTTAATTTTTCTGCTACTGTGCCCTATTTTCTTGTCGAAACAAATTTGAAACTAATCTATCAAACTCTCTATTTCATACAACTGTCTTCTTTGTAATAAAGGCCCCTCATCTTTTAATCTGGCGTCACCCAGAATATAATATGGGTTTGTCTTGTCCAACCCGAACTTGAGTTCATGCATGGTACTCGAGAGTCGGTGGGAAAGTTTCAACTGGATATCGCAAAAACAGCGACTCATTCTAAAGTACAACAAATCGTATCTAACAAGCGGTTTTCTTTGCCTAACAGCTATTGTGAAAGTTTTCTTCTAAATCTCCGATTTTTTCGTGAAAATCGTAACTCTTTTTGTATATGGTTTGAAGCAGTCGGAAATAATTCTTTCTGAAATGGTGTATTTAAATTGTAAGATTATGCTTTTTGACAAGAAGAAACCATTAAATTTTCAGCTGATTTGTGGTTGGATGAGGCCATTTTAAAATATATTTACCGGTTTATCATCAAAATTTTTAAGTTTATTACTTTTTTGTCGGTTTAGGAGTAAATCTACACTAGAAACTACTACACTAAGTTTTGATATGGACCATGTTAATATTAATCTCTTACTTGTGTATATTTTTATTGTACGTTGACAAGCATTATTTTTGTTCTTCATCTCTTACAAGTATACTGGCGTGTATAAAGGGACTAAAGTTTCACAAAATGCCGCCAATTGCTTGTCACTCTGTTTATTGTTTCGCAAATGGGAAAAAGTTTCTTGATTATTTCCTCATATATTTCTTTTATTTAGAAGACAGAAAAAGTCAATGCCTGTCAAGAATCAGTGCGTGTACTGATGATAAACCGCGGGATACTTTTTTCATTGGCCTAGTAACAACGTTATATCAGCAATACATATAAACGAACTTTAAGACTAACCGCGTTACTAAAGCAACCGAGTTTGTGTTCGCAGGCATAAACATGTTTTGGGCCGAACACAGAATCATTTTCGCCAGAGCCAAAGATGAGGGTTAAAAAGAACTCTTAGAAGGGACCAAAACATATTTATGCCCAAAAACATAAACTCTTGTACTATTATTATCATTTGGGAACAATGTACAACATTTTGGCTCACACTTCGCTTTGTTTTGTGTCAGCGGGCAAAAGTATAATTTAGCATATAATTATTTTTCCACCAAAATTGCCATTCTAGCCTGTAAAGTGTGCCACGATGCCAGAAGAAGTGAATTTATATTCAGTTTTAGTATTACTTCATCTGTGAAACATAATCTTAATCCTGCTAAATTTTTAAAATCAAAGGAATGAAATCTCAACAAAACTACAAAGGGTACAAACTTCAGACTTTGTTGTAACAACGGGTGTTTTCGATATCAACTTGAAAAGACAAAGAAAATGAATGGCCCTTTTAGTTTTTCAAGAAGTTGTTTTAAAGTTAGAACATTTTTAGTTCATGTGAAACCAGTTTTAGCTGGGTAAGGGGTAAAACACGTACAAAGAGAAAACCAACTGTTCACAGTTATCAGCTCGGATGGTTTTCAATAAGGTTTATTAAAGTTAAACAAAAATGTCTTTTCAGCACGAGTAAATCTCAGTGGAACAATTTACACATATGATTCATCGACCTTATTTTCACTTCCCAAAGGAGCAAGGGTGTTAAATATCCTTTCTGCCATGCGCTGTTGTACTATTGGAGGAAGAGCGTTGGGTTTTGCGTATAAAGGAGGAATTTCTTGTCGAGGTATTTTCGTGTTCCTGTTCTTTAGTAACGGTTTGCTATTCAAAGCCTCAAAGTTCTTGCCGTCAGAAGATTCCAGGATTATGATTTTCTTCTCCTTCGTGGCTGCATTTGTGGCTGAGTCAACACTAATTGATGGTTGCGTTTTGAAGTTAGAAACAGAAACAGGTTCATTTTGTTTTAAACTAGATTGCTTTCGTGTTGTCGTGAACGCTGTTTTGGGCCTTTCGTGTTTGCTTATGCGTGTTCTTGCTGAACCACGTATGATTGTCTCTTCCTCTCCGCTCGCTGGCAAAACTTCTACTCTCATCGATGTCTTTCTCCTCAAAATCCTACAGAGTTCTGCTTTTATTTCGTTGCTCATGACAACGAATACAAGTACTTTTAACACACTAGCTGCAAGAACCAGTAGTGAAGATGCAAGGTAAATTGAGCGGGGAATGTAAATGTGGTATGTCGAGTTTGTTAAGATATCTACCAGGAGAAATGGAACACAGCATCCAAATACACAAACCGTCACAGTCCCGAAGAGTCTTGCCGAGTCTTCCTCTTTAGCCAGAGCGATAAATATTTTGCTAGCTAGCTCTCTTGCATTGGTGAACTTTATAAAGTAGGTATCTATCTGAAGTTTGATTTTTACGTAGCAAACTGATACAACAAGAAGCGGGAATAGTACAAATATGATTTCCACTGCAACGGCTAAACCGTAATCAATGTTCCTCATGTCCGGTCTGCAAAACATGTAACCTGTATGAAACACATATCTGGTATCACTGACAAAGTATATTCCACAGAGAAGAAATGTCAGAATAAATATTGTTACCACAAAAGCTGTTGTTTTATTTCTTGACTTGACGATCCTACTGTATTTTGATGGCGTACCAAGTGTGAGGCAGCGATCGAAGGCAGCACATAACAACGTTAACAAATTTACCTCGACCAGTGCAGAGCAGACAAATCCCTGAAATTGACAAACTGTTTCACTGAATATCCATCGTCCTTTCACCACACTTGCTATTGAAAGTGGGGCGGCAAGCAAGCTCATCAGAATATCGGCGACCGTGAGTGCAGCAATGCAGGAAACATACGTCGTATTTCTAAGTGTAGAGCTTTTGCACAGTGCACAAAGGATCAAAAGGTTCCCGATAAGTGCGGCTGAGCTCAACAATATAGTTAAGGCTGACTCAGCCACTATAACTTCTGTTGCCCTTGATTTTAGACTTAATTCCATTGTTTTTTGCGACACCAGTTTGTTCTTTTCTCGGACTGAATATTTGGTGGACTTAAACTCATGCAGCAACCGAAAATCTGGCCGCTATTTCTGACGCTCCCTGCTGAGCTATATCGGTCATCCTTTATTTAGCAGCTTTAAAAAGTCATTTTCGTTCGCTAGAACTTTTTTGCCTTTTTCTATACGTTACACCTAGCAGCTATACTTGACATAAAACCAAATAAATCAGTTATCTTTGGAAATCTAATACGTTTAAATCGTAAAGAAAAATCTTACTTTGTAACATAGACCAGAGGACAGATGTTAATACTTCCGTTTATTTAAATATGTTTCTTTAGCTAGCAGACAAATTAGTTCCTAACCACGTGCGTTACGTGTTTTGCATTTCTAAACTTAGAAGAGCCTAACCTGCGGCAACAACTGCATGTCCATAACTACAAAAATTACTACTTATCTTAAATATTAAGATTATTAAGAAATTTTTTGATGTCGTTTAATATTTCGTTATATGTAAAATTTTTCAAAATATATTTTTATTCCAAGGGTACGTAAGATAAAGCCCCAACTGTGCCCGTTTCTAGTGACCACGAAGGCGAAACAAAGGCTCTGACTGTGATTGATTCTAAACAGCCCCACATGATGTATTGAAAGTCAATGTCAGCTCAGCTTCATGGTCCTTACAAAATGTTCAAGTGATATTTATAGTTTCGAGAATACTCCTAACAACCGGTGTGTCATCTTCTCACAGCAAAACAAGCGGCTCATTATTAGGCATTAATTAGTAATTAAAACATTGCTTCTACTTAAGGAATACTTGATGCTTAGCTGGAAAACAAATCCTAATTTGTTTTAATAGAGATTTCAAAGATCAAGCTTTTCTAGCCTTTTGTATCTTTCTTTTTCATCATGTTTTTCATTTTTAGCCAAATTATAATCTATATAGCCTAAGTTTATTTTATTTTTTTGTATCTTAGCTGAAGAACTCCAGTATTTCATGCTGCAACTAAGTAAGTAAAGTTTAAACCACTCGCTATGTATACACCGGTTCAGTCCTGTGGAACCTTCTCTCCCGCGGCAGTTTAAGATACATCGCGCCGTTTTACGATGATATAGAGACTTTGAAAAACTTTTGTCCATTATTGGCCGATATGAGGCAATATAGATTTAGAGAGCATAACAAAACCAACTTCAACGTAAGTAGATGTTTTCTTTTATTAATGTTGTCAAAACTCGTGCCAATATTGATCAAGTCTTAAATCGATTCTACTTTCGTTTAAGAGTTTGCTGTTTAATTTTGAGCTGAAAACGGAATTCAATAGTTTTACTACACATTTTAGCCTTGTCTTGTGAGAAAAAAAATTACTTTTCAAATTTTACTGAAGCCTTTGGAATCCCTCAGTTTGAGGGAGAGTCTTTGTTTGTTTTCGAATGTCAAGGTAACAATGTAACAAAGGTCACTAAATAATGAACATTGGTTTAGATTCACTAGCTGTCCAAGAATTTTTAAGGTATCAGACGTATTCTGTAGCGATTTATCTAAGTAACTATGAAAACACGTTCAAAACACAATCTTTGGTTTTCAAGTTATGGGAAATAATGAATTTTGCTTTAAAACTGCAATGTTTACTTTCGTTTCCGGAGTACTTGAAGCCTGCTGGTATAGTGATTACAATTTGCCGCGGAATGAAGCGTTGAAACGTGACACGCCATAAAACAAAACAATTATCGTTGGAGAGTCGGAGAGTTCGCATGTAAATTTTTGTTGTCGAAGTTCTGATATTTATCAGCATTTGTCTTGTGTCTTCGTTTGAGTTAAGATATTTGAATGTCGAGCAAGCGAAGTTTGAAGTTATTGGCTTTTTACTGAACTTTTGTGTTTTAAGAAGGCGCGTAAACTATGAACTGCGACAAAAAAAATTATGAAACATTAATCCGCGAAAGCCTGGTACCGTTTTGGTGGCCATGGGGTGCTAATTGATTTGGCTTGTAGTTGATGTCATTGCGTTTGATATTTTTTAGATGGAGCTCTTTGTTTGGATATGCTTGCCTCCGAAACACAGGTTTGTAAGAAAAATCAGTTTTTGTCATTTATAAGGAAAAAAATATTTTTGAACGGAGAAACTACTAAGGTTTCAGAAAATGTATACTTTTCATAGGGGTAAAAAGTATGCCGCGCGCGCTACGAAAGAAAAACTAAGAACATACCTAAAACCATTCTGATAGCTTAAACCTTATCAAGTTTAGAGAAGCAGTCTAATATGAGCCGATATTTTCTTTTATGTCTTATAAGTAATTAACGTTCGTCATTAATCTAGAAACCTATGCAGAAGCCCGGCAATACAGTTAATTTGTTTCCGAGCCTACCTAAAAATGTTATTGAGGACTGAAAAAAAACCTTAATGAGAAAACAAAAAATCTCATTAAGATATCTTCATGTTTAAACCCTTTATATATCTTTGTGAAACGACGTATACCGCCCTTGATACCTCTTAAACTTTAGTTCCATCAATATTTCGATTTGGGACTGAAAAAACTGACTGATGACCTATCGATCTGTAACCAAAAATCTGCCAGTAAAGGAAAGGTTTCAAGTTTCAAATCTAACCGGCTATTGATAGAAGAAAAGTCGACCTCAAAGTAAACTTTATTGGTCGTAACGTCAACCTATTAGCACAGCTTTAGTAAAACGATAGTTCCGGCGCTGATTAACCTCGTTAAATCTTATGGACTTAGTTGAACATTTTTCGATTCATATTATGCGTGAGCCCTCCTCTCGTCTTTATGAAGAGATGCAATCTCTAGTAACAATAACATCACGACTTCATTTCAATTTTTTATTCTAAATGTGATTTTAAACATTCAGTTAGGAAGGACAAGTTGTTTGCGGAAAAGCCGATTAAGCCAGCTCGACGTACTGCTAAAAAGTGTTAAACTGAGAGAAAAGCAGATCCTTCGAATGTTTTTCTTCATTAAAAAAATTAAGTGCGTGCGTTATACTTTTAAAATACCCTGGCTTTTAATTGGTATCTCAGCCCTTCTTGATAAAGAGTTTTGTACAATTTTCCTGACTGTGAAAACGAAAATGAGAATTGAAACATCAGTGCATGTGGTTTTATTTTTGCATAAAGCACCTAAACTCTAACAACGATAAATTGTTGGAAGAGTAAAAATATTGTTACCAAGAGTATTAGAACAGGTTCTTCAAGCTAGAAAACACGATGCATTGTCATTCTAAATATATGATGTATACTTAAACTGAATTAAAGGAATGTATATATACCAAAAACAAACAGTATAGAAATAGCCTGGCTGCTTGTTTTTATAGGTATGCCATTTATAACCGTGTATTCTTGAAACACATGTATATAAACGTGAAAAGAGTGCAGGCTTATTGCAAATCACTTAGTGTAGTCACTTAGATTTCCTTCATAACTTTGATGAATAATAGACAAAAGTGATTGAAAAGTTTTCGTGTTATATCTATAGAAGCTCTTACGTGTTTAGTAGATCAGTTTCAAAACACTATTTTTTGTGAGATCGATGATTGCATTCAACCATTAATTGCCAAACAACTGAGAACCTCAGACTTATCAGTCATAAATATGTTTTTGTATCTTAAGCACTAACTGAGAAAAGACTAAGAACTAAGAACTTAAGACTTATTCTTAAACATAATGAATATATATCCAAAGTTTAGTGAAGTAAGCTGCTGTTTTACTTGGCAAAGCTATATTGGTAAATTTATCAGCGGTCCTCTTTCGGAACAACGTTTACCAACATGTATATAATCCAAAGTATCCAAAACCGTTGGAAAGGTTTAAAATACTGTCCAGCTTTCCAGTACCACGGATGAACCGTATAGAGTTCAAAAAAGACCAACGCATTTATAAAGGTAGTGTTTATCGCCTGTTAGTAAACATCCAATACACACCTTAACGCCATGCCGGCGTTTTCATTCCGCTTTTACTCTTTTTGCTATCACTAAGCGGGGTTAATCGTCCTCTGCCTTCCGAATGCCTAAGATGTTCATAACGCTTAAAGCGAATTTCTTTCGGAGGAGCTGGCGTTAACAAACGACCGATATTTGCAAGCGGTGATGGCGAATCTGGTAATTTTTCTTTTTTGTCATCATGCTGGTCTTCTTGTGGTGTTTTGTTTGTTGTTACAGGAGTGGTTTCAGTCCCAGAACTCGTGGGCTTCTCATTTGGAGAAACAACACCTACCCCAGAAGAACTGGGGCCAGTCTTAGGTGGTGTCACCAGCCGAGTATCTGAATCTGTGGATACAGATTGAGGAAGCGTGGGCTCTGTATGAGGCAACTTATTTTGTGCATTTGGTTGAGTATTTTCTTCACTGGAAGGAGTAGACCCTTTCGTCTGGTGGATAAAAGGCGTCCGCGGAGGTGTATCTGAGGAGGCTGGGCTTTCAGAAAAACGAACGTTTTCTTTGCGACTTTTTCCGCGCTTTGGCATAGACATGACCGAGTTTGATCTGGTTCCGAATGGTGTGTTGGGGATTGTTCGTGCTTCTGAAAAGTGTCCGCTATCAATTCGATCAACTCGGTCAATTCGACTCTTTGACCTCTTTGCCTGACTTGTAGTTTCATACCTATTCGGTGAAGGTGTTCGATTCTCGAATTGAAGCTCCTCTTCTTCTTCTGTGTCAAACTGCTTATCTGAGTCATAAGTTATCCTCTTGACTTGATTATGTCTCAGTAACTGAGGACTTGGAGTAGAAAACTCTCCATTGCTTCCTAACTGACTGATATCAGCAACTTGTCTGGATCTCCTGCATTTTATAGCAAGACGAAATTCCTCCTTTAGTTCCTCGTTAAATGCAGAATATACAAAAACCTTCCCTGCAAATGTAGAAAGTCCTAAGAGATAACATACCACATATATCGAACGGGGCATGATGTAAGGCCCTCTGAATGCCTCTATTATCTCTACAAGTAAAAATGGGATCCATAGCAAAAGAATTACAACTGTTAATGCGGCGAACTGTCTTGCTGCTTCTTCGTTCTTGTCCCAGGTGTTAGTTGACTTATCGGTCAAAATCTGCATCTTGTTTAGTTCTTCACTATGGCTCTCTATTCGCCGCTTGATTTCAAGGTAAGAACTAACCACAATAATCAAGGGCAAAATGAAGAAAAGCCCTGCAAAGATTGTGGCAAAGCCATAGCTCGTTTCTTCCATATCTGGCTTGCAGAAAAGGTATCCTGGATGAAATGTAAATCTGTGCCCGTTCAACAGATACGAGCTGGGAATTAAAATAGAACAAAACCAAGCTGAAGAATTAAGACCAGTTACAACATACTGTGTCATAACACTAGCATATTTATCGGGTCGAACAAAGGCAAAACATCGATCTACAGCAGTCAAGGTAATTGTAAGAATCGTTACTGCTACAAGCACAGTAGTAAAAAAACCTTGGAACTGACAAGCGGTGTCGCTGAAAACCCATTTTCCTTTAAGCACAACTCCAATTGTTAAAGGAACCACAAATACAGCCATCAACATGTCGGCTACTGCAAAAGACATTAAATACATGTTCTGTGACCTTTGAAGTCTTTTGCTCTTGCAGAACGCCAAAAAGATGGTACCATTCCCCAAGAGAGCTATTACGAAGACGCACAGCGAGAGAATAAATTCTGCAACGATGATTTCGTCCCATCTTGTTTGAAGTTGAAGCGATAATATGCTAGTGTTATTTTCTACGTTCGCTGCCGACATTTTGAGATTTTCCAAGTTGTCTGCCGGACTGGCTCAGTTTATATTTCCCTTTGAATAAAAGCGATCGTGTTACTTTCTAGTTCCTCAACCTGTTTATGAGGAAATTTTTCTGAGCGTTAACGAACTGCAATCATTCAAACGTTATGCAGTCAATTCCTACATTCAAACAATTGACAGTTCATATACGTTCCTTACTGATTAGAATTGATTTACTGGAAATGTTCACTGATATAAGCTCTTGAGAGCTTGTCAACAACTTAGCTTCTCGTTTTGTTTGACTAAAATTTCACTTGTGACGCTAGCGTTCTGAAACAAAACCCGCCGTTGCTCCGGTCAACGCGAGGTAAATACATGATGTCACTAACACCTGCTCAACAAAATTCGCAAGCCATATCGTTAAAAAGAGAACGAGAATAATTTTTTAAATCTTTAAGTTGAACATGTCTTTTCCAACTTGTCATTAAGAGAACACGAAGACATTAATCTTCGTTTTTTGTTCCAGATCAAGAAATAGACGTGTATAGTCACTTAGAAGCTTTAACTAATATACTTCATAGAATTGAGTTGTTTTTCAAACTATTAACTCAGCTTTCTTTGTGAACAGTCTCCTGCTGCTAAGTGAAAAATACCACTCATTAATATTGCAGATGTCGCAAGAATGTCAATGCTGTTTAATACCCACCTTTAACAGAAAGAGTTTTCGTTGAGATTTGCTGATAAACTTGCACTATTTGCTTTAATTGAAAAAAATTGAAGCTTTAGTTTGAAAACTCGATGTTGCCTGCATTTACCTTTAAAGGAATTGCTTGAATTTTACCTTGCGCATACTGCTAACAACGATTTACCTATGGCGACATGTTTTCTAAATGAAAAAGATTTTAAATTGCTTTCTTAACTACCTGTGTTCACACCTGGCCTGGCATCGTGGTTTAAAACTGCTTGACTTACTTGAGTACCGATTGAAGTCACTCAACTGTGCCTCGGCCATTGTTTGAATATTGGTGTTAAGTATAAAGGCATGAATCCCAATATAGTTTTAAAAATTGAATTTGGTATGTTTGACAAAGATCATTGAAATTAAAGCACATTTTCATTGAAAGTTTCACATTTCGAAAAAAAATTGTGAAAAAGTTAGAAGTGAATAATCTTTGTAAATTTCACATTTATATTATAGAGGTGCATAGACACACACAAATACATACACATACACACATAAATTTAAACATATAGGTATAGATTGATGGATAGAAAGTTCTTGTATGTCCATAAGAAGGACATGAGTGACAATGTTTAATCTTTAAACGTTTAAAACTGGAAAATCTTCGAACACTTGCAATGCTTTGCGAACAGGCGTCATTTTTTGAAATTTTATTTAGAATATGTTTTCTCTTTATTTTGAGTATGACAGCAGTAGCCTGCCAGAGAATGAACTGCAGTGTATTGATAAAAATCGAACGTCAGTTATTGGGCGTTTGTTAGTGCTACTTCGTAATTTGTTAGTTATTTTCAACGCTACCTGCAAATAGATAACAGATGTATGGAACATTGAACAATAGGTTGCTTTAATGTTTTACAGCTTGTAAAATGTCTTAGGTATGTGAGCATTTTTGTATGGGATATTAGTATTATTATTACCACTATTAACACTATCTTTCAAAAATTTATTTAATGGTCATGACTGCTTAAATGGTTCTAAAACTATGTTTTCACGAACAGGTGATACTTTATACCATAGCTATTAGTAGTATGCAAAACATTGCCAAATTGATTTCAAATTCAACCGAAAAGTTGAATGATTGATAAAACACTAAACACTTTCGGGAACTGAGAGAGACAACAAAGGAAGGCATAAAACTCGAATCACGTAACCCTCATCGAGGGGAAATGAAAAATAGATTTTTTAAAAAAAGTTTGCTATTTTTGTTTTATTTTCTCGAATAATCACCAGTGCAGTTATACTAAAACAATAAGTCACCTCAGGCTCTGTGAATACCGCGATAGTCACCTCGACTTCGTATCGGTGACCATTCGCCGATATTCACGTCGTCTTCGGTGACTAATTGTTAAATATCCCGAGGCTGATATCAAAGCAAACACGGCAACAAAGGAAGCTGTGATCATCACTTCTCGATTTTTAAAATTTCAGCGGAAAATGCAAAGGAGTTCCCCCAAATGCAGTTTGCATTGATACTCGTTTTCTTAAGAACTTTATATACTTTAAAGTAAGAGAATAATGTAATTCCCAGTGGAAGAACGGATTAGGAAAAGATATAGAGCCTTAGTCAGTACGATACAGCGCTTAGTGACGCGGATGTCCAGTCGACCGCACAACTTGTACATATTCCTTCAAGTGTATACAATGATCACTTGACTAACGGAGCAACACTTAAAAAAATGATTAAAGTCAAAGAAAAAGAATAAAATATGTGGCTTGCTTCTTGTATAATAAAATGCGCCATCTTCTTGGTTCCCGTCCTTTCCATCGTGTCGTACCGTTCAAACGCTGCTCCTGCCACATATATGTGCATGGTTCAATGATGCCAAACCAGAGAAAATCGTTAAAAACCATTTAAAACACTTCTAGAAATAAAGAACAGCTAGAAAAGCCTGCTGCAGCAAACAAAAAAATATGCCAGCTAATTCTGCTCATCTTTATTATGTCGTAACACAAAGTAAAGGAAGACTTAAATACCTGTTTTAGTTTTTTATTCAAATAAATCAGATAGCCCTTAAGGGAGCTATAGGCGGTCTCCTTCGTTTTGTTTATGGCCTATCATCCATTTGTTAAATGGAATCTAAATA
Source organism: Hydrozoanthus sils (assembly GCA_027575215.2). Classification (NCBI taxonomy): domain Eukaryota; kingdom Metazoa; phylum Cnidaria; class Anthozoa; order Zoantharia; family Hydrozoanthidae; genus Hydrozoanthus; species Hydrozoanthus sils. The sequence continues at coordinate 9,826 of JAOBRD021019550.1, read as the reverse complement.
GAATTTAATTCATGCGAATTGCTTATATGTTAAATGATAAGATCTAAGCTAAGTGAACAGGTTCAAAAAGTGTAGTTGAGATTAATTCCATTTTAGAAGTTTTGGCTATAGCTGATTTCATTCAAAATATTTTTTTGCATACTATACTAAAAGTGTCGCGGATGACCAGTCGACCGCATAAGTTGTACCTATAACTTCAAGTGTATCCGACGACCACTTTACTAACGGAGCAATCAGATACTGTGGTCTCCTTCATTTTGTTTATGGCCTATCATCCTTTTGTTTAATGGAATCTACGTATAGATTTTGATTCATGCGAATTGCTTATATGTTTAATGATAAGATATAATCCAAGTGATCAGGTTCAAAAAGTGTAGTTGAGATTAATTCCATTTTAGAAGTTTTAGCAATAGCTGATTTCATTCAAAAGAGTTTTTGATACTATACTAAAGAGTTATTTTTACTTCAAAACTTTATAACGATCGCTATTAGTGACAGTGTCGGTCTTTTTTCAAAGCTCTGGTTTTTAACAAACTTGTGTTTTACACTCCTAAGCAGTACAATTTTTCCCATGGCAATAGGAATTCCTGATTGGCACGTAGATACAAAAAAAATCTGTTTAAAAACTAGGCTATGTGGAGTTCCTATGAGTCAATAAAGTCAACTGACGCGCAAGGCGACAAGTTGACCATTAGATTCATAGAAAACGACAGCGAGTAGTCTAATTGTTTTAGTCAGAAACAAACTAAGTATTACCTTCGAGTTTAAAACGAGCGTTTAAAGAATCTGCCATTATTTTTTGTTTAAAAACGCCAGAAGTTTCGCTACTCGCTCTCTATCGTGCAATTTACAGTGAGTAGGTCAGCCAATCACGCGTAGCACATTGAGTTTGAAACAAGTAAAAATACCCAGAAGGAAATATATTCTCCTTTGACGAAAACCGCTTCTTTTCTAAGAGACCTTTCAACGTTTTAAACGTTGCTCTATTGTCAACGACTAAAAGCATTGCAATTACTTAATGGCTCGTTGAAAAAATATCTACTTTCGGAAATTTGGTAAGCAGTACATAACGTTAGCTTGGAGCATATAGCAGACGGCGATACATTTCTTTAGAAATTGTAGCAAAAGCAGATTTAATTCGTTCGATTAGAGGTTTCAATCGCATGCAAAATGCTCTATGTTAAAGCAGAAGAATAAAAATTTTGTTATACCAAGCTAAGGGATGTAGTTTTACATTTTACTTATTGTGATTTTAAGGGATGTAGTTTTACATTTTTACTTATTGTGATTTTTTAGTTTCTTTTTCCTTTTTTTGTCGGTTGGCAAGTAAAACATTTTACATTTTACTATAATAGTAGATAATAAAAATAAAACTAAACTACCTTTTGGTGTGGCATACACCAATTACATTTGGAACCTGACGATGGTGCATGCCACACCGAAACGTAGTTCAGTTTTATTTTTTTAACAACTATTATGGTAAAATATTGAGTTTAAAACCATAAAAACACAAATGAAAAGCTATAATATAGCTCCTTAAAAGACTCTATTGATCTCTTACAATGAATTTGATTTATTTATTTATATATTTGAGATAAAACTTGACTATTATGCTCCTTCGTGAGTTGAAATGAAAAACACTGATAATGTTTTTGGCGCGCGTAATGTTCTGATATAAATAGTAGATTTAGTTGCTTTCAGTCATTTCGTATTTATACGGCATATTCATATCTAAACTATTTATGCAAACGTTTATTTCTAGAGTTTTTCGAATCAGTTCAAAATAGTTTAATGTTGACTCAAGCTTTGTGCAAGGAATTGTTCTTACTTAAGATATTTGGAACTAGTATATTAGCACTTTTCGCGCGCTCCCCTAAAAAGTGTTATTCACCTGGGTCCGGTTGTACGAAGCCTAGATAAGCTATCCGCTGGATAAAAGCTAATTGTCGACAATAATAAATCAAAGATTGTTTGGCTCTTTGTTGATTTCTGTATCCCTAGTTGTTATAAAGTAAGTGGAAGACTCCTAAAGTAATGAGTAAAATGGTTTTAAACAACTTTCATTATAGTTTTACTGCATAAAATAGAAGCACTTATCCGGCGGATAGCTTATCCAGGCTTCGTACAACCGGGCTCTGGTATTTTAATACTAAAACAATTATCCCCCTCAGTGTTGGTGCCTAGCGATAGACATTTACCACGCCGCTTCGCGGCTCGGTAAATATTCATCATTAGCCACCTCCATAACTGTTAACTTTTACGTTTCGATTGAGGCTACTTGGGAACAATCCGAGTTTTATCCGTCTACAGCATCAACCCCAATGCATCCAAAGGCGCTAATCTTTCCTTTCCCCGTTTCCAGTCGAAACTATTTTACCGGATCTTCTTCTACCATTTTTTTAAATCTTTGTCTACTACTCAGCCTTTGTCAAATAAAATGTCTTTTTTTATAGTTTGGTCTATATGGGCTACACTAATGATTCTTTATGTAAAGTGCAACTACAAGGCAATTTCTTCAGTAGTCATTTTTAACTCAGAACCAAACTTGTTTAAGCTGTATTATACATTAAAGTTAAACCGGTACATCAGCCTTTCCAAAGCCAGGCTTGGCCAATGTAAATAACGCCAAACCCATTTACATTTTTCTCTTTATCAGCAATACATTTTATAAGCGATTCAAAAACCAACTTTAAAGTTTTCGCAAGCCACGCTGCAAGAATATTTCTTGTTGTTTTGCTTTTCAAACTTAGTATATCTTCTGTAAATGTAGAAGAAAATCCGAACCAAAAAGTGCGTTGAGACCTAAGTGTTCATGCACTGCTACAGACTTTAAGCTGCATAATATAAACTCGCGTGTTAAAGGAGAACTGAAGTCAAAAAACAATTGTAGCTAGCTTGAAAACAGAAACTATGATGTCAAGTGTGATATTTTAGTTTCTTTTTCCTTTTTTGTCGGTTGGCGAGTAAAACCGAGTCAAGGTGGGTTTTCCGAGAATTTTCTTGTCAGAAACCGCAGGCGTCAAAACCGTGTTAGCAGTAGTTTATGACATTGGCGGTGGTGATAATGTTTACAGTATTCCAAGTTTTCTGTATATACCTCGAATAAGTTGCACAAAGTTAATGTCTTTTATTCAAAAAGATGGATAAAGCTTAGTTCCTAGGGTTAACATTAGTCTTGCGAATGTGCTTGCCTATTGATCCCCACCACTGGCGTCATAAACAACCGCTGCCAGGCAAGGCGTTACACGAAAAGCCGACTAGAGTCTAGAGTTACATATGGTTTCTTAAAAAAATGATAGCTGTGAAAAACAATATTTGTTTTGTTTTAATTAAGTTTTCCTTGAAATACTTATGATAGATTAAGGGGCAAGGTGGCCAAAAAAAAGAAATGCATCAGTATGAAGTTAAGTCTTGTGCTGCTTATCCTGAACTGGATGTTTTTAAGATTGTAAGGCCAGGAAAAGTAACAACCTTATCGACTAGTCTAATGACAAGGACTCCCCCGCTACAGTTTTCCCGTGTTCCACAGCCTTTCCTTGTTTCATTACAGATGGGAGTCGAGTTACAGTCACACCGGTAATTGCATTTCTAATAGCATCTGTAATTTTAGCATTGTTTGCTTCTTGGGGATTTGTTGGAAACACTCCATTCCCTCTTGCAGAACATCTACAATATCCGGGAAACAAAGCAATCATGTCTTTGCGAAAACTCTTGAACAGAAAAACGTATATTATTGGGTTATAAACACAAGATGACTTTGCAATATAAGCAGGAACACTACCACCAAGGGGACTTATTAAGTTTTTGTTTCCTGATGCCGATATTAAAGCGACCACGGCATAAGGAGTCCATGAAAACAAAAAAGCTGCAATCATGACAATTATCAAAAGCGCCATCTTTTTCTCGGTTCTCAAAGTGTCAGCCGCAGCAAGCGAAGAATTTCCCCAGGCGCTGTTTGCGTTGGTGCGCATCTGATGCACAATTTTGAACACTTTGTAGTAAGAGAATACGATGACTCCGACTGGAAGAACGAAACAGAAGAAGAAGATAACCACAGTATACGATAACGCGCTTGGTGTTGAAGATGACCAGTCGACCGAACAACTTGTGCCTATACCCTCAAATGTATACGATGACCACTTGACTAACGGAGCAACACTAAAAATCAGCGAATAAAACCAAAGAAAAAGAACAAAACATACAGCCCGTTTTTCTGTGAACAAACCATTTCCTCTGGTTGCTCTCTCCAAAGTGTCGTAGCGCTCGAATGCCGCTCCTGCCAGATGATTCAACGATGCTAGGCCACAAAGGGTTGTCAAAAATCCGTAAGCATCGCAGCCAGAACCTCCAAATGACCACGTCTTCTTTAAGTTAGCATGTATTATGAAAGGGTTTGCTAATGCAGACAGGATAAAATCAGAAATACCCATGCTAAAGATGAAAATATTTGGAACTGTCAGGAGTCTTCGATGCTTAATAAAAGTTGCTAGTGATAAGCCGTTCAACAGAGTTCCAAGAATACATATAGATGTTGCAACTGCTGCAAATGAGAAATACGTGGATTCTGTATGAATACTTTCTTTCATTCTGCGACTGTATTTGGTAAGATTACAGAACCTCAAGCCAAATTCTGTTGTGCGGCTTAGTCTTTTAAGATTTGGAAGCGTTTGTTCGCAAATTAGTGTTTTGCATCCTTTGGGCGTATGGGTTTATTGCAGACATTTAATTTCCGACTCGATCGCGAGGCTCAGTTTGAGATATGGTTTGAGGCGGGTTATAGTTGACGTAATGTTTACGAGCAAACTTTGGTTAGTTAAAACATTAATAATTATGAGAATAAGGTACTCTTAAACAATAGTTAAACCATGCCTATGGGTATACCACCCGAAATGATGAAATTCGACCTTCCAAATTCATATATCTCCAACAGTTTCTATATATGTTGGTGTTTTCTAGAGGTTTCTGTTTCATTCAAAATTGTGCAAATATTTTCATATTTGTAAATATAAATTAAATTTGTTCTCGAACATTTTACTCTTTCACTGATGCAACTTTTAATTTCATGCCTATAAATGAACAACTGAACATGTCAAAAACAAAATTGAACTATTAAATTTGCTAATATAGTTTTTACATTCTTCTCTGCCCTTCACTGACTTGAAAGTGCTTGTAACTATAATATAGTTGGAAAAACTTGCTCATATATTTCAATTTTCAGTTTCACTCAAGTTGTTTCCATTATACTCTTTCTCAATTTATCTTTTGCCTTTTTATGAAAATTGTATTTCTGTATGGGTAAATATTTCAATTTTATTTTGTCAACTTTTCTATTTTGTTATCATTAGTACGTTATTACTTTTTGATTTTGTAGAAAGTAATGTCAAAAACTCTGTAAAAGATTACTCAAAAGTAATGAGAAGTTTGCTTCATGCTGCTAATGACAAAATGAACAACAATGACTTTCCAGTTAAAGTATTTCATGTTTAAACGTATGCCAAATGATTACCTTTTTCATTGACTACAAGCACCTATTCATTCCCTACTTAATGTGAGTAACATGCCAGCTATTTAAGCAATAAACCATACTTTTCTATGGGTTTATAAGAATAATAAACTACGAGGGATGTTGGGAGAACACGAGAAACGCTGTAAATCCCGAACCGAAGGCGAGTCATTAGTGACGGCCATTTTTTCGAAACTAACATTTTTTGCTTTCTAGCTGTGGTTTATCGCACAATAAACCACAGTTTTTTGACAAATCACAGCACGCATAATATTTGGGTTATTTTATAAAACATAATAATAGGATATTACATGGCCGCGCGAAGATACGAATTTTATCTTCGAGTGTTGCAAAAAATATCTCACGAGTGAGCGCAGCGAATTGTAGATATTTTCAACACGAGAAGATAAAATTCGTATCTCTAAACGGCCATGTAATTTGCTTTTTACCACATATTTAGTGAGATTCTCGCGGGAAAAGCTTCATATCAGTCACGCGTGATGATATGGAAATCGTGAGTTCTGGTTGGCTGTTTTTGATATCACCACGTGTGATTGATATGGGTGGGTATTTCACCGATCTACTATGTAAATACCGAACAATTATGTGATAAACAAGTTTTCGTGAAGGGGAAGGAAAATCCGTAGACAGACTTATCTTTTACTGATCATCGCTTTTGACTATAAGGCTGTTTTTGGAAGTTCTTAGTTTTCGTCTAATCTTCAGTTTTAATCTTTCTATCGCTGCTTTACTGCTACTACAAAGCCAGTGAGTAACAGTTTTAGAAAGACTTTTAAAAACTGTAAATTAAAGATCTTCGGTATTTACGAGGGCCGTACACCTGACAAACCAGAACAACAGTTGAAAACATTTTTGCTTTAAGATTAAATATGATCGGGTTATATTTTGCTTTGAAATTCAGAAATAATCTTTAGTTTTTATTTGTTTTTAAATTGTGCTATTCTATTACTTATTTGCTTTTCAAGAAGAACAAAATGAACAGACGGCAGTTCGGGTTCAAAGATCATGCACATTAGCCGAAACATTTTACTCTTAAATACGCCGCGGAATACAAATATTGTTAAAAATTCCCTCCGACGGAAGTTTTAAGGTACTGACTTTTGAGCATTGGTTTCTCCTTGTAGCAATCTAGTGATACTGATAAATGAAAGGGTTACAGACAAATTTTAACTCATACAAATAGACATGCATAAAAAAGAATGGCTATAAAAGAAACGATATACAAAAATAAAATAAAAAAGTGACAGGTCTCTGGATACAAGACAAAAAGAAACTTCATAAGGTGTTTTGTTCCACGCAAATGGTATATACGTACATGCAATTTAGAAAAGAGACATTTTGATGCAAGTATACGATTAGACTACCGGATGATAGATAACGGAGTTTTAATAACCTCCGAGAAATTTATTTCGAATGAAGGAAAACGCTATGTTTAACTCAATATAGCAAACAAAAGAGAGTTATACGAAATACACGAAGATTTTTTCTTAAAAAACACTTGTCTGCTTACTCAAGATGAATTAACTAACACGTGACGGTGAATTATTGAAATTGAATTCAAAACAGTGATTCGAAACCTTATATCTATTCATGATGGAAAAATCAGATCCACTTCATTCAAAGGGTTTTACTGCAGACTTTTGTAAGTGGTTTTTCAATGGCATCAAAATATGTTCATCCAAGCACTCAGCACCGCGTATAAACTGGAAAAATAACAGTTAATACCAGAAATAACCTATAAATACCCTAATATTTGAAAAGTGGCGCCCAATAACTCTTTTGAATAAGGTAAAAAAGATAAGATCGAAAGCCATCGCAAATCGACTCATGCTAGTCTAGTTACAAATACCATGAACGAACAACAGACTGATTTCTTAAAGGGCGATCGATTAGCGAGATCATAATAAACCTTCGATTTACCGAATCAGACGCAACATCCAAAGGCTGATGCTCGTTGTAATTTCATAAAAAAAACTTTGCCAAGTTTCATTGCTCTTTTATCGAAAAATCTTTTGGTTATATTAACTTTTGACCAGAAATTGATTCATCCGATCAAAAGAAGTTATAAAGGTATTGAAAACTGTAATAAATACATAGGTTTCTAATGCGGAGAGAAGAAACTCAGAACTCCGAGCACTCTAGATTACATTCGAGCCCACAACCTTCCGTATACATCAGTTGGCTGTTTTATTATTCAAACGTTCTACAAAAATGGCTGAGCCTCCGAGTTTTTTTTAGCTCAGAACAGGGAGTAAGACAAGGGTGTTCATTCTCTCCCTATTTATAATTTAAATTCAATACAGCCATGAAAACTATAAATTGGTGGAATCAGAATATATCTAACTAAAAGCAAGTGAAGCCAATACCACTTTATTTCTTGACAGCTCAAAAAAACATTACTCGAAGACAGTTCATGCTCACTAGATTATTATCATGAAATATCAGGACTCGAAGTAAATACTTTTAAATAAGTATTGATGTGCATGCTTGAAAAGGTGAAACATGAACAAAACAGCCTTTTTTCCCAAAACTCAAAAAGGATACAATCTTCGGTATACGTAAAAGCTCTGGCAGTTTACCTATTGAAAACTGGACTCTCCGTAGATTAACGTATATTTGGGGAAGATCACAATTCTAAAAGCTTTCCTGGCATCGCTTCTCGTCTGAGTTTTGAGTACATCTCTTCCGCTCTTTTGGAACGGCACAAAAAGAAGTTAATGATCTCATTTTTCATTTCCCCTGGCATGTAACTAGGATTATTAAATGCATTTTGCCTTTTTTTGTCTGTGTTATGTTTGTGCCATTTGCATGTCCAAGCGTTTGAAACCATAGCTTACTATATATAAAATCTCTGTGTTGGCTGCCTAGCTAGATTAGCTTACATAGTTATTCTAGGCAGCCTAAAACCATACTTCTGCATTACTGACATTTGTTAGTCTTACTTCCTGTTAATCAATGGTGTTTAAATAAAAAGTTGTTGTTAAAGTATCGCATTTATGCGCATATATGCATAGTTGACCATAAGGATGGTTGATGCAAATAGTACACTGCATCTTAGTACGTTGCCAGAAATTTGTGAAATATTTGTATTAATGAACCACACGCTTTATTTTATAAGAACAACTTTATATAAGAACAACGAGGCTCAGATTGGCCAACATTTAAGTACAATTTAAGAACAAGCTGAGGCTCGGGCAGTCGATGCTGTAGCTAATGTTTTTTTAAAAAAACTTCATAATTGAAGCTCCGATCTTTATTTTAGCAAAACAGTTCTAACGATTCGCAGTTTCTTTTTTAATCAGTCGTTGCTTACGAGCAAACAGCCATAAAGAAGTGTAAGTTACCGATTAACCGATTGACAGGAAAGGGGTGTGACCGCGCTTATCTTTTCCCTGCCTATGAGGGCCAGCCTGTTGACTTCTGATTGGTAGTTGCAGCTGTAGCTCTGTCAAATTGGCTACAAACTAAAAACTAAGTGTGGCTGAAATTGTTATTCTTGAAGGATAACGGGGGGAGATGAGATGGAGCTCCAAAGGACCTGTGCATTTAGGATCAGGCTAATTTAGTCCAGTGTGAGGCCGTTTTCATGTTAACGTGTCAGATTCAGATATGCTTATAAAACGACAGACCTTGCTATCGGATCCGGAGTTAACTTTGACTTCAGTTCTGGCCCCACAAGCAATGAGTAAACGCTTACACTGTCTTGATCTTGGCTCTTGGTTTGCATTTCTTAAATCACGGAACATAGTTTTGCTGTTTTCAAACTCTTGATGTTGATGTTGGTATCTTTCTTCGCTTCTTATCTGTCTCGCGCGTTTTGCAATATTGGCTTTATATGAAAAATTTTATTTTATTTCTTTTTGTTAAAAAAGCCCTGTTTCTCACTAACTCGCTGGTTGGATATGAACGCTTATCTATAAGTCTTCACCCAAGTGTCGATGAGCAAAGTGTATTTTAATACCTATCCGCTGTCGCGCCTCGGTAAATAGTCTTGTCTATTTAGCTTCCCGCTTCGGTGAATACTATTATTGACTCTTTACTCTTTTGAGAAAGCTGTCAAAATGGCAACTCGTTTCGCGACAGCCTCGGAATAGCGATTTCACGAAATAAACAATTCAGAAAAAGTGCAACAAAATATGGGATGTCTGCATTTACAACCCGGGCGAGGATTGTTTTACCCTGAAATTACTACAGTAAGCGCGCGCTTTTCTAAACTTTTCCTACTTGCACATGAAAATTTGAAACAAATCGATTTGGTTCAAACTTAACATTCACCGTTATTCTTCTGATTTAGTATATCCT
>JAOBRD021019442.1:0-11708 GCA_027575215.2 Hydrozoanthus sils | reverse complement strand
GATAAATGAATTATCGTCGCCGTGAGATGATGGGAAAAGCTGACGTTTCGAGCGTTAGCCCTTCGTCTGAGCATTTAAAATGTTAGTTTTACAAATACTAATTAGATTCAAATTATTAAAGTTATTCATTAGTTCATTAAATGTTTGTTGCCGTCAGCTAATTTAGATACCCAACCCCTTACATTCCTATTTTTAAAACGCTTTCCTAACTTTTAGAAACATCATGACAAAAAAACTGTTTTTAACCGGTAATTGTTTCCGTTTAGTATATCAGACACCTTAACTCCTTGCTTTATAGACGCTACAAAGTAACACATGTCGAGTAAAACACGGTGCTGCATGTTAATTTGTTTGACCCTAAAATCAACGCCGAACGCTGTCAAATTGAAAGCTTTGGACTGATTGCACAGGTTTCTCAATTCGCAAACAAAAGAAAACCTGGCAAAATCAAAGCGAGTTCTTTACATATTTAAACGAGAACACAAATTTCACGTACCTTCAAAACTAAGTTCACTTTGACTGGTGTTGCCCCTGATAAGCTGTAATGACAAAACTCGTCCCTTTAAGTCATTACTCTTTGACTTGAAGAGCGGAAGTGCAACAATTTTGTTTACTCTTTCATTCGCGATTGGATACAAATGTAAAATCTTAGTTACGCTTGGAATGGTTTTTCATTGCTAGCTTAACAGCCCGAGGGGATCATTAATTGGCCTGCAGGTGTAAGGAGCAGCACGAGTTTAATGCATGCTCTTTGTAAACATCATCGGATCAAAACGAAAATGTTAGTTAAGTTGAAGCGGGTTAAGTTTGGTAGCATTAAAAAATGTTTCCTTTTTCTCAGTAACAAAAAACTTTTAATGTTCTATTTTGTGATTTTTTTTTTTTTTTGCAGCACCAGCTTTGAATAGTATCGACAGTAAAGTCGTTTTCTGTTTTTTGATAAATTCTAACGATCAACATATGTTTGCCGCTAATTAAATCAATCTTGGTTGTATTTTATCAAAAGGGGTTCTTGCCATGGTTGAACTGCAGATTGGTGGCACATCATATAAAAAGCCAAGTCTATCTATCTCTCATCATATAAAAAGCCAAGACTATCTATCTCTCTTTATGGCTTTCCTAAAACACTAACCAAATTCAAGGTAACAACTTTTGGAAAGTATTTAAATGCAAAAAAAAAAGAAAGTATCTGAACAAAAATATACCAATACCACAACGAAATTTGGTTTGTTAGTGTTCTATGGAATAATTTTTTTTGTTATTTAAAAAAGAAAATATGCATGCAGCAATTGTAGCAAACTGAAAGAAAATATGACAGCATCGTTTTCAGGATTCATAAAGCGAATGTTAAAAACGTTCACTTTATAAAAAATTATGATCGATTATCGAAAACTTGGGATTCAAAAGTATTTTATATTTTTGCATTTTCAATTAAGTTCTCAAGACGCAAAGTTTGTTTTCTATATATGTATCTTGTATTTAGCATGTCACAGAAAAGACCTCCAACTTTCGACACGCTCAAAGTCTTTTTAAGCAGCATTTTGGCCGTTTGAAGTTCGCGCTTTCTGTGAGCAAAGCGTCCACCGGTACTCCTATGACGTAGTATTCTGCATATATAATGCCGTCCACTATGGCAAAAACCAAATAGCGTCAGTTGTGGGAATACGTCCTGTACTCAAGGTGTAAAAATATGCATCAGTTTCCAAAAGTACATAACGTTACGTCATATAATGTCAGCCACTTTTTAATTTTAAGGCAAAACAGACGTATTTTACAACCTTAAAAAGGTATTGGTAAAAATTCGACACTGAAATCGTTTCGTTCACTTCCCAAGCAACAAAAAGTTGAAGAAAAAAGTTTTGTCATATGCACTTTAACATTTTTAGAAAAAGAATTGTCCAAACTTGATATTTGTTAGATTTTCAAGTTGATTCCCGCCAAAAACTTAAAACCATAACTTCTTATTTTCTCGCGATCTCATCTAATAAGTCATATCACATAGCACAAATTGAATATATATCCAGCGATATGCCCTGAGTGTCTGATTCTATACCAGAACAAACAACGTCATTTCGGTTATAACTTTTTTTTTTCATTGAAGGACTATCTAAAGATGAGCTCGACAAAACAGTAACCCTGACCACAGGAAAGCTTGGTTACCAGCACCAAATGAATTTTTGAGGAGAAAAAAGAAAAAAAAGGTAAACGATTGTACAACATACCCTAGTTATGAAACGTCCGAACCAACACAATTTGTTGGCAACAAATTTCCGAAAGAACACATGCAGCACAAAAAAAGAATTGCAAAGCAAAATGGAAAATAACGAGCCCTACAGTAATATATATATATATTGCAATAAATACTATCTGTGCAGACTCAAAAAATTTTAAATTACAGTACACAAAATCGATAAAGGAACTTTTTTAACAGTGCAGCTTTAAAAGGAAATCACTTTACAACGCAGCCATTTTTAAACAAATCCATGATTTTTTTCTAGAAAAATGGGGTATATAAGCTTGTGAACTTGCCTTAGGTCATAGAATAAAAAAGTTTTACTATAGGTTTATATGCTTTAGCGATCTTTTCTCTGCCCAAGACGCCGAGTTATGCCAGGTGTTGCAAAATCCAGCGTAAATCGTTTATACATTTGTGCGTTCTCTCTTTCGCCGGATGTGGAACTTTGGTTACCAGTGTCGCCATTTTCCAGAAGTTGTCCATTGGGGTGAGCAGGCTGGAGGACAAATTCATCAGGTCCTTTATGTAAGTAATGAAAATAGTAGTTGATTATAAGGGTAATATACTGCCAGTCAGAGTGTCAGCAGCAGTAGCAAGAACAGTAGCATAAATAGATGGATATTAAAATATTGGTATTACCAACACCAATAGTAATACTGTATGTGTAACAGTAAAAATAACAGTATTAGCATCAGCGCTAACAATAGTCATAGTAGTAGTAACAGTAATAACAAAAGCAATAGTAATAGCGATAGTAATAAAGTTATAGTATAACTGTACAAGTAATGGTAATAGTAGTAAATATATATTAGTTCTGGTAGTAACAGTAGTACATAGTAGCAGTAGCATTAGTGGTAGAGAATAGAAGCATTACATGGCATCAGTATAACAGTTGTCACAAAAGTTGACTTCACACCTTTTGCTAGAAATTCTTTAAGTTGATATCTGTAAATTTTTCTGCATTGTTTTGTTTCATTTACTTACTCTCTGCAGGCACTGTACTGGTAATTTTCCCCAAGAGGCTCAAGTCGACTAAACTACTGCTGTGCCGCAATCGGTCTTAGGGAAAATAACCATAACATCCTTATTAGTTTTCCTACAGTGACACGTTTCTCTGGGTTTGCTCGGTAACGTTTATTTCAAGTTAACAGTCAAATAATAATTATGAATTGTCGGTTAGCTGTGTTGTAAACAAAAAAAGAACACGATGTTTTTCAAACAGATAAAAATAAATAATAAAATAAATTTCACACAATATATTTTTTAAAAGTTCTTACAAATTCACCGAACATCGAAACTAATATTGGTTTACCTTGGTGCACTGCATGTATTTTATAAGGTTGAAAGTACTTTGATTATCATTTGCTATCATTATTGCTATTATTTTTGTTATTATTGTTAGTATCGCCATCATTAAATAACACTAAGAACTATATAATAAAAACTACATATTAATATTTACAATTTAAAATTAAAAAGAACAACTTTTAGAAAATGTTGAGAGTTATCCAAGTTGATACAATTTACTAATATAGTGGTTCTGCTACATAAAGAGTAAAATCTTCAACAATAAGGAACTCTTGAACCTCACACATCTATGTACAGTTCTTAAGATAGCGAATGACAGCTGGATTCGCAACCAGGAAATGACGCTGGCATAAACTTCTTTATTCTTGTTTTTTGCCATCATTATCATTATTACTATACTATTATTGTTATTATCTTTATTATTACCATTGCTATTATTATATTATTATTATTATTATAATTATTATCATTATTGTTATCATTATTAATATCATCTTTATTGCGGAAAAACACGTACGTTTGCTTTACAGAATCATTAACCACTTTGATTTATCATAAAAATCATTGTTTTTATTGACGTTGTTGTCACTGCATATTATCCTTAGCTGAACCAACCTGCACCACCCCCTAAAGGTATAACAAACGAGTTTCGTTCTGCAGAAACATTATCTCTTCGCTCTTCGTACGTGGCTGGTGTGATTGACTTTCTAGAATCAGTAGAAAGCCGAAAAAATCATCAGTCAAAGAAACAGTCATCAATAGAGACACACAGTCGTTTGAGTTACTGTAAACTTTCGAATACAAACACCCTTTAAAGATATAGGTCTCCCAAAGCTGAGACGTGAAATTCCTTTTGTTTATAAGCTGACATGCACGAATGTACACCCATAGACATGTATTCGGGGAGAGTAGTTTTAATAGTATACTTTTATAGCATGTATTTCAATAATAAAAACCTTGATGACAGCGTTAACAAAATCTTACCTTCTTAAGGAGTCGTACATTCCCTGTTAGAAAGAAAGCTTATATCAGAATCGATTAATGAGCTCTATAAACAATCGCCTTACTAGCTATCCCTTACCTTATAGGGTCGAGAGACACGCTAACATGGTCTTATTGTTATTCAATGCAACAATTTACAATTTCATTATCATAGTTCAAAACTACGTAAACGATCTCAGAGTATTGCTAAAGAAAACAATCGATACAAAAAGCAATATACATGTAAATCCTTATATAAACTGCATTGCAGTTTCACAGACTATGAACTAACCTTCTTCTACGTTTCTTCAATTGTCTACAGATATTAACGAAAGGAAGTCATAAAGTTCCTCGTTCAATTTGGAACTTGTCCCTACTTGCATATTTTTCGAAGAGCTCAAAGTGCTCAGATTTTGATGTTCTTTAAAACCCATAAGAATTAATCCCAAATTGAAATTACAAGAAACAGTAGAAGTTAATCCTACCTGAAGCTTGACGTATTGCCGATTTCTGCTCATAAGCTTTTCAGACATTTCATTTTGTTTAACCTTACATTCTTCCAACTCCTTTGTTTTCACTGATGAATAATATAGCTTCGTTAAATTTTTATTCTATTCATTCCATTCCATTCTGTTCTTTTCTATTCTATTCTATTCTATTCTATTCTATTCTATTCTATTCTATTCTATTCTATTCCATTTTATCCCATTCCATTATATTCTTCTTTCTTCTGTTCTTTTCTATCTATAATCTACTGATCTATGGATTGACCCGCAAAACCTATGGACGTCAAGTGGTTGGTTCTATTCTACTCGACTCCACTCTATTCTATATTCTATTCTATTCTGCTTCTATTTTCATTTCTTCTATTTTCATTTCTATTCTATATATTTTCTGTTCTGGTCTCTAGTATCTTTCATCTAAAGTTTGCTTGGTTTGCTACAGCGCACTGTTATGTTGTCGTGTTGTTTCGCTATCTATATATTGGTTTGTGCAACGAGCAATGCTGGTGGCCTTGAGAGAAAATCTTTGAGATTGTGCCATTTCTTACCGGATATTTGAGTAGTGAGAGCTAAAAATTAAATGGTTAAGGGATAAATCATATCATATATATAGCAAGAATAAGGAATCAATCTGTTACTGCCCTTTTATTAACCTATTATTATTTACTTCATAAATCAGACGTGTTAAGATGAGAAGGATCATACTAAACATTCGTAATCAAGATAAACTCTTAAGAAAACAAATGGGAGAAAGGAGAACGATTTTTCCATCGACGGTGTTGTTACGGTCTACCTACAACAACTGGCTCGAGAAAATGTTAAGGATACATTTTATTTCAGCTTCCGTCTTGGCTATCATCTGCTCGCAATACTGCTCAAGTTGAGTATATTTTTCTTTAGCTTTACTTGCTACATACTCCTGATAGGTTCTCTCCTGGTGAGTCTATGTGGTTGAAAAAGTCACAGCGCACATCAAAAAACTGCTGAGAGGATGAGTATTTTTCAAGAGAAAAGTAATCTTATTCCAGAAAGCACAATATAACATTAAAGTATCCTTGTTACTGCATGAAAAACAGATCTTATGCAGCAATGAGCGAACTAGCAGTTAAAGCAAATACCAGGAAAATGTGTCGACTTTTACCGTCATTTTGCTTCTGGATTTGCAGCAAAATAACGAAAATGACCGCGCACTTTTTTTACGTCATCAGTA
This sequence comes from Hydrozoanthus sils, assembly GCA_027575215.2. Taxonomy (NCBI): domain Eukaryota; kingdom Metazoa; phylum Cnidaria; class Anthozoa; order Zoantharia; family Hydrozoanthidae; genus Hydrozoanthus; species Hydrozoanthus sils. The sequence continues at coordinate 5,470 of JAOBRD021019442.1, read as the reverse complement.
GTTGAATCTTTTGCCTTTATAAATAGAGGAATTGATATTACATGGTGGCGCGAACAAATGAAGTTTATTTTAGAGTGGAAAAAAGAGTTTTCACGAGTGAACGTAGCGAACGTCCGCGATATATTTACCAGTGAGGATATAGAAAATATGCCATGCACTTGTACCCCGGATGTAGGTTCGTATGAAATCTATGAGTGGCGTATACGTATTGTACAGTAAGAGGCATACCTAGCTATGTAATAAGATACAGTATTTTATTAATAATTTATCGAAGCGGTTTGGTAAGTACTGTAGCAATTTACTTCGTCTCAGAATAAAGATAACAAAACATTTATACCGTGAAATTCCTTGCATTTGTGTGCATACTCAAACGGGCCTTACAAACTAATACATTGCATGGTAGAGGCAGAGCGTTTCAGACTTTGAAAGGGCTCGTATTTGTACCAGTCTGATTTTTCTTCCTCAGCGGAATCTATTTTTTCGTCAAAAGCAATATAAGACCGAAAAACAAGCCTCCGCGTAGACGCGCTCATTGGATGCCCATTCTCATTTGCGATGAAAGGTGACTCAATTAGAGCACCAGTCTCATTTTTGGAGCTTTATAAAAACACTCCGTATAAAAAATCAAATCGTTCTGATGTCGTTTTTATTTCAAATAATTGTTGACAATGAGACGCAGAATATTGATACTGTTACTTGATTAATTAAAAGTATGCAAGAGCTATACTTTACAAGATAACAACCTTCAAATACATCAGTATACATATTAAATATTGAAATTACTCACACAATAAAATGATAAACCAACCTGATACATCCAAAATGACAAAGAACGTGTGCATATCTCCATTAGTATCTCGGGGCGTAAACCAGCGAGCACCATCTGAAGAAATAATGATTTATTCCATTCTTTCTAAAGATATTTAACTGGTAAGATAAATACATGCCGGCCACTCACTTAAAAATGCAGTGGTTTCTAATATAACTTAAATGAATCGAAATATACATTTTTTCAAGACCATCTACACCGCACCGGCTTTCTTGCTCCGCAGATGAAGAAAATAACTTGTTGAGGAGTATGTATACATATATACATATATATATCATCGAGATACTCTTGAACAAAAAGTCAACCACCTGACCCAACGAGCAACGACACGGTTAGTGTGCGTTCTCCTTCGCCGTTGAACATAGTTATCTTCCTGTTATTTCTACTAACTACGGTAAATCCAGTATTTGTTTTAAAGGTCCACAAAAATGGAAATTTTTAGATAGAAACTATAAACTCCTTACAAAAAAACTAAAGCTTGTCAAAGAAAGTCCTTATTAGCAAATACTGATCAACAAATTCCAATTCTTTTCATCAAGCAAGTGATCTAGATTGGCTAAGAGAAAACTTTTAAGTTTTCCGAGACAAGGGATACTTTTGATGACTGATACTTACTGATTTATACACTTCTGATGGCTGCAAGTCGGTTCTAACTACGTCATACTTTCCCGAGAGCCTTGTTTCACCTGTACGATAAGAGGAACGAGTTCACTTTAATACTACTTTATACAAAGGGTCTTTTGGAGGACACGATGTTTAGTTGGCCAGCAGTACAACTAACGTAGGTGCAAGCTACGAATATAGAAGGTGTGTTTTAGTGATGTTGATGTGTATGCGTGCGAAGGGGATGCCGATAGCGATGGATGAAAAAGGGAGGGGGGGGGGCGGGGAGGGGGATACGGGGTGAACGATGGGCCTCCCACGTGCACTATAAAATGACGCCTCACCGACTGCGCTAAAAAGGCATTCTCGGCTCCTTTTGCAGTACACTGGGCGGAAGACCCCCCAATAATTTGTTTGGGAGTCAGCCCTCCTCCCCCCAATAATTTTCTAGCTAATAACAGCAACTTTTGAATAGGAATTTCAATTTTTTAACTATTACAATTTCCACTGTGCCCCCCACCTCCCCCTCAACAATTTTTTGCTTCCGCCGCCCATGAGTACACTGGTCAACGCTTAACACCATTAATCCAAAACGGACAGTTCTTATTGCAAGGTGTTTCACAAAATTTTCATGTACAACTGAAATTTTTTTAGCTTAGATACACATTTCGAGGGTTTTTACAGTTTAAGAGCTGGAAGCGTTGTAGCCACCACCCTTTACTAAACTAAAGTAACGTACAACGGAGAAATTGAAACAAATTCATCAAAAGACTTGTTTTCTCTCAGGTATACTTACATGCTGGACAAGCGTAGCCTTTGTTGAACTCTCTTGTTCCATGTTCATCACAAAAAATATCTAAATTAATTTTGTTAAAGCTACAGGCTTCAAATTACAAAAAAACATTCCGTACAAGACTCTTCTTGATAGAATTGAAATAATGGCATAAGCTGATTTTGCCGGAGGGGGGAGAGAGTATCAACTGCAAAGAATACTTGCCCACCTATTACCATTTATTTTTCTTCATTTTAATGCGCATGTATTTCTGTAGAACGAAGAATGTGTAGCAATAAACTACCGTGCTGGCTGGTGTTTTTGCAAGCGCAGTTCGTCTCACATCTTTCAACTAAGGTACACTGTCTTTAAATCGAAGCAAAAACGGTTAGTCTGCATCGATAGAAACATTTCACGACTTTGACTTGTAAATCAGTAACTCTAGAGGGCTTTACTAACAACAATGGCAGTGGACATAACGGAGTACAACTAGTTATTGAGGTAGGCTTGGGAAAACATTCTCGTTTCTTCATGGGGCTACGAAAGAACTCTACTTGCACTAGTACGTCGTAGTGTACAGTCAGTTCATGAAAATAATATCAAATAATAATAATGAGGATGATAATAATAATAATAATAATAATAATAATAACGATAGTAATAATGATGCAATAGTAATAAGCCGCAGAAGGAGCTATTTTTTAAAAAAATAGATCGATTTTTTTAGATAAGGATTGAACTGAAAATAAATTTTAACTTATTCTTTTCTTTTTAATCTTGAATGAAACAAATGTACATAGTTAAATATTATAGTTAGCGGGCAGTTTTTCTGTGGATTTAGTGGCAAGAAATTTTTATTGTTTTTGTAATTAGATTCTATTATAACGTCAATAAAGATTATTATAGTAATAATGATAATGATAATTATAATGATAATAGTAATAATAACAATAATAATAATAGTAATAATAATAATAATAATAATAAAAGTTTTAGGAGCATAAGCAAGCTCAATGCTCTTACAATGGTCTTTCAAAAAAAAACAAAGAATAATAATCGAAAACTAGCAGTGCGTACAGTATTCAGCAATAAACAAGACGGAACAAATCAAATATCCTAGCCAGAGTGTTTTTGCGACTAGTTATAACTTCATCGGTGTAGGATGATAATCGAATAAAATTTAGAGCTACTTTGCTTGGAACAAAGGATACGAGAACAAGAGGTCACCTTGATGAAAAGACAAAGGCAAAAACAAAGAAATTTATGATTAAGCTAAAATTCTGCAGATAAACGGTGGTGCGAGTGAAGTATTTACTATGCGGTGACAAGCACATTTATTTTGCAAAACTTACCCATGCGAATTGGCCAAGCCTTTTCCTACACTTTCTGAAGTTACAAAGCAGTTCGTCCTCCATTATTTTGATACATGTAGATTTTGGGAAAAGTACAACATTTCATCTATAACAAAAACGCGAATTGATGCAATTTATAGTGCTTTTCTAAATAAAAACGAGGGGAACAATCAACTTTTTGTTGTCTAAATATTTCAGTATAATCCCATCCATATAGTTGTGAAAAGGAGGCGTACGTAAAAAGATCATTTGTTGGAAAACATCAAGCTAAGATAAAAAGTCACATAGAATTTCTAATGGGAGACAAAAACAGAAATATCTATGCAGTTACTTTAGTTACTCCTCGTACTCGTAGAGTTACAGATTCTCCATAAAATTTTCGGGGGGTTATACCTTAATCAACACCGTAGAAATACTTTGTTACTATAACAAAAATAAATAGATAAAACAAAGGTGATTTTTGGGTTATTTTTTGACCAACATATTTCTTATTGTAATTCTAATAAAATATTTTGAGTATAGTTTCTAGTATTGATATGGTTCATCCTCGTGAGACAAATTTTAAAACAACTAAACAAACCTTTGCACAGAACAACTTAAACGTTAGGATGGTCAAAACAAAATCATTTGCAGTTTATGGATTTTTGTTGTTAGTTCACCTGAAAACCTTACCCAACGCTAAAATCTATAAATTTCATACACTGCCTCATTAGATAGTTATATTTGAAGAAAAACTAAAAAACTAACCTTCATGTAGATTTAATTTTTTGTCATTTTTTTTCTTCACATACCGGCCATATAGTCGTTAGTGCAAACGCACGACACCGAATTTTGGCGCCATTACTGACACACGTACGCACGTCCATCGGCATTTTCCCGCCAATTTCATTGTCGTTCGTGACGCCGCGAGAGTGAGAGCTGGATGGCTATCATAATATCGCAGGTATCAGTAGCAGTTAACTGACGAAGTCACCGATTGAGAGTACCGCTCTTATCACTTAACGGTTATTTCGTACCTAGTAGTCATAACTTCTTACATTTATATAACTTTTTGGGGGAACTGAAACGCTTTCTAAAATGCAGCGCCGCCGAGTCACTTTAGAATAAATAACTAAGTAAACAAAATTCAAATTCTCATACATTTGCTTTACTGCTTTCAAACTTTGTTTGGCTTTCAAATATTGTGACGGGAGCACGGGTTACCTATGCTCCACGCTGCAATTTGTGAATATTTTACTTCAGTTAGAGACTATTACTGTGCATGTGCGCCGAAATCTAATTATATCAGCGGTACCTTCAGATCAGGACTGAAAAAGGTCCGTTGGCTTCCTCGAGCTGAATATCGGTATTAAACAAATTGGGTCTGTAACAACATCACGATTTTCCATTTCTATTCTCTAGTTCAACCAATCACAAATAAAAGCAGAAAAAGTTGAAACTGCCAACCAAAGCAGTAAACGGTAAAGTCTTTATCACACCTTGCAAACTGAACATGCTAAGGACTAAAAAATTACAATGTTAGTTCATAGAAATTACAATGCTAATTCACTAATACGAATATAAATATAAAAACTCTTAAAATCGAAATTTAAAATTCATTACAAATATTTACAAAGCAAATTGATATTTGAAATGGAGCCTATTTAAGAATGATGACTGGTATCGCTCAGTAGTTACGCGAGGCAGCAAGCTTCTTGAATTCCTTAGGTGCAGAGAGCTTTCTTTAACACGTGAGAGTAGATTGAAAAGAGGATGACTTGGTTGTTTTTGGATTCTATTAATGACAGAGAGGTCAGATTTTTCTACTAGTTCTGCAATATCTACATGGTGCGATATGTAATTAGTATGTGTAATCGAATGGTGACGAGTGAAATTTGGAAATAATTTCACGCGCGTGTTGTCAAAATTCAAATA
>JAOBRD021019233.1:0-11711 GCA_027575215.2 Hydrozoanthus sils | reverse complement strand
TCCGATCTATAAAATGTTTGCACTCCTCCTCAAGTATTCCCCCCCCCCCTCCCCCACTCTAAAAATCGCTCTGCGCCCCTAATTTCATCAGTTTGTCTTCTAAAATGACCGCCACTTTTGAATCCCAGGCTACTGAAACAACAAGTACGACCGTGCTACAGGACCAGGAACTGGTACATCACAATATATTTACAGTGTGTAATGGAAAGCCAGAATTACTCTTCAAACACAGTTTTCTTTACTTACTTTCTGTCATTAGTAACAACAAAGGCTACTTTAGTTTGAAATCTGTACACCCTGTACTTTGGTTATTTCCTCGCGCACACACTTGACGGCTTTTAATTTACATTTGATTCTCGCTCCCATACACTGTATGCTGATTCTTATTTCGTCGACCGTCCTACATATAACTGCACTTGAGATATTTGCTGTATACTGCATGTGCAGTCAATGTGTCTGCCGAAAAATTGTGTACTTTATTTATTCGTTAAAGTAGCTCAAGTGAGTGGATCACGACCGCATTAATCATTATTAATTGTTGGAAACAAAGAAAATGCATTACAATATTTTGACTTGATTTCTCGCAATGAATATTAATAAGAAAAGATTTGTGTAGTACGGCACGATCAAGAATTGCTCGTAGAGTCCCTCAAGAACAAAAATATATGGCGATCTGATGCAGACTGATCTTTTTGTCGGCTACGGCTATGAATTGCAATGTACACGGCGCAAATCTAAATTTGCTCGTAAATTCTCTAAAAATCCAGAAATCAAAAATCTAACTCCGTCAATCGATGGGGAATAATTCCCTTGTGATCGTTGTGGGAAGTTTTATGGCGATATGATGCGAACTGACGGAGCCTTACGGTTTTTTCAAGAAACGTCGCCCCTCAACAACAACAACAATAACAACAAGATTAGCAGCGTCTGGGGACCAGTTCCTGATCCAAAAAGTAGCCCAGTAAACGTTCTTAGACCATCTATTTTATTACTTACACTACTGGTAATGACAGAAAAGCCAATAAAACGATATAAAAATTAGGACAAGGACTGGAATGGTACATAAAGTGACTAAGAAAGACGCCTTTAATTTGATGTTCAGATAACAATTTGAACACCTCCAACATGAAATCTTTTGTAACTTAGCAAAATCTTCTAAGTTGTTGATGGAAATGTTTATGGTATACGTGAGTTACTTCAACTAGTGGATTCATGTTTTGCATGTTTCTCCTTCTGTTTTTTTAAGTTAAGGTAAGGGTGTATAAGCCCGGTTTTGAAAAACAAACCTAAAAAATATATGTATGTTTTAGTTAAACTTTTGTGCTTATATGCTTTAGGTTTCATCTTTTCTACAGAACCCTTGGAGTCTTAAAAACTTGTCTTGGCGCAGTGATTAGCAGCAGGATTGAAGTTGCCCACTCTTATCTACCCGTTTTATCCTTTCTAGCCATCCACCCCTACCCCCACCCCCCTTCTCCCCCATATCTCCTAGTTTAATACTCAGTTACTGGGCTTACATCTTGCATTCAGCGCAGCAGGTATAGTGGCACCAGTTTTCATGGCAACAGCCAAATTCCATAGAGTGACAGCACAGGTATGGATTTGAATTAAGGACGAGTTGTGCTCTTTTCTATCAAAATCCAAGGTATGCATCTCATCGACCAAGTTTGTTATTTGGTCCGCAATCTCTGTCAATCGAAGCCGGTTGTTTTGGTTCTGACCCAAATCTTTTACAAAAGCTAAACAAAATTGAAAGTACACATTTGATTTTGGTTAATTGCAAGGTTACAGCGACAGTACAAAACTCAAAAGGAATTTTGAGTAAAATATCGATTATAGCTGGAAAAGTCAAATTCGATTCATCTGTTTCTTGGCTTAAAACATAAGTATTATTGATTTAGCAAATTGCATGGACGACGGAATTAAGGGGACCAAGAGAGCACTGACCCCTCCCCCCAATAATTTTCTGACTAACAAAGCAGTTTTGAATAGGAAATTTAGATTTCATGAATTATATACTCAATATAACTCATAGTTCATCGAACTTGACTATTTGTTCATCTTTTCGAACTTTTACGATTTCCACTGTGCCCCTCCATTATTTTTTGCTTCGGCCGCCCTTGTAAATAAAATATACCTAAAATAGAAAAACCTATTATTAGGATTAAGAAGTACGTCCCCGGTCCTACTGGCTAATAGTTGAAATTTAGTGTGGAACCAAATTCGTTATGTCTTCCCTGTTAAACGAAAAAAAAACTTAAAAGCATAAAAGTTTAAGGTATCTTTGGTTGCAACAAAATGCATTGTAGCTTTGGTTTCCAAACTTGTTTTGCTTTTTATAAAAAAAAAATGAGTTTGCAGGACTCCGGGTTTCTGTGATAATTAGGCTAACATATTTTTTAAGTCAAAGGACTTTATACTGGGGTATACAGGTAAAACTGAATAGGTTCGGCACATGATAAGTGTAAAGTTTGAAATATATATATGCATCAGCTTAATTGTTCAATTCACGGAACTTTTGCAAAGAATCATCAGAAGAATCATCAGATAGTAATTTGCTGACGAAGGAGCTGCGTTCCGAAAACGTTTCTTTTTCGTTTAGTTATTTCGTTTTTGAACTAGCATAAAACAACATAGAACAACTAAATTAACAATTTTGAGGAGAAAGATAAATTTCATTATACGGAAAGACTTACCTTGAAGAGTGGCTGCAACGGTCGTAATATTCTGCATTATTTGATTATTTTTGTTGTTTTGGTTTTCCTTCGAAAATGTTCAATGATTTACATAAGTTTATCAAAAAAACTGTTTTTAGCGGCCAACTAGATACTTGTTCCCGTAATGGCTACCTGAAAAAAAAACGAAAATATCATCAAGTTTTCGTAAAATAGTAAAAAACTCAACAATGTTAACGTCACTGCCCGAAAAATTTGGCAAACACTTTTAAAAACAGACACAAGACCAAAAGGTATACAAAGAAATTTTGCCGAAAACTTCAAAAATCGTTTAAACATCAATAAGTTACATACCAGTTCTTTTTAATGTAGCTCAAAGTATAACGCCAGTAACTTATGTTCAAAGGAGTGATCTCAGCTTAATGAAAGTTAAAAGTTAAAGAGCAGAAGTTGTTTTATTTATGGCGGTAAAATAGCGCGAGGACGTTCGGTTTTGGCGGGAAAACAGTGACGAACGCACACACCAGCCAAAACGGTTGTTTTCAGACACCAACCTAGGACTCTATAGCTATTGATTCGGAAAGATTCATAAACACACAAACGCGAACAAAACTTGAATTTATAGCTAAAAAAATTCTAACAAAGCAACAACGGAGAAGTACAAGCGTGTACGTATGAAATGTTTTAATGTTTTCTTTCTTTATAAAACAATTATGTGTACTCTTTTAAAACATACTTAAAGGCCTCAACAGGTCCAATCTTAAGCAATTTATACTGCTTTATAGGAAAGCTTTCCATCGATGGAATTTGTCACTAAAAGACTACAGGACAGAACTCATATTTTAATTTAAGTATGTACAGTCAATTATATAACGTAAATATTAGACAGTGAACTATTTTATAAACTATCAAAAAATAAGTAGTTGAATGAGGTTGTGTTTTTGCAGAGCTGATTTTTTTTTTCATTTATTTTTTTCTATTTTAAAAATTGTGGCTATTTATCAATTATGCGTTACTTTACAATCCTCCTAATAGTATACGTACTCAGTACTCATTCGATTCAACTACTTACTCTTTCAGAAAGTTTTTCTAAGGAAAGTGTCATGGATAACGAAGAAGCGATGGCAGATTTGTACGAGGGTCACTCTGTATCAGTAAAGACAGAATTTTGCGGGTACGCTTCAAGTACAACTGCACAAAACCCGTGGTAAGTATTACCATCTATTTAGTTGTTGTTGTTGTTTTGGCTCTTTAGCTTTAATTGAAGTCTTAAAAATCTTCGACAGAAAGAGTTATAGTCAATTCCTGGTCAGGAATCTCGCTGAAAGCTTCAGCTAGAAATATACAACTTTTCAGTATTTTTAAAAATTCTAAACGATGCCATTCGAAATTTCTATTTTGTAGCAGGACTCAAAATTTACTTTTTTTTTCAAGTTGGCATGCGCGTGCACAGCTGGTTACCAGGGTCCAATTTTTCAAAGGCAAAGCTCAATTAGCACTAACCCAGGGACAGGGTTAGATTTTTATCCAATGCAGGTTCTTGTTTCCGACCTTAGAGAGATTGACTGGATCTTCAATTTTGGAATAATTGACAGATGTTTTCCATGGAAAATCTAAACTATGTTTTAAAAGAATCGTAACCTTTCAGTAGAGAAGAAAAGTATTTGGGGGCTTCCCCCCCCCCCCTTCATTCTCCTCCGGACCTGCATCACATTACTTATCATTTCATTAGAAACAGTATCTCTTAGTCGATCAGTCGCAAAGGTTCCAGACAATCTTGTGGTAGCCGGCTTGCTACAAGTTCTAAAAATTTAGTAGCCAGCGTTCATTTTTTGGTAGCATTGGCCATCCATTGATTGCAAGCTCGAGCCCTGTGTACTGAACAATATAGCTCTGCTTACTAACCTCAGGTTTAGTGTTGATGCATTTGTTGTTTTTTTGTTTGTTTGTTTTTTTTTTGTTTTCTGGATTTTTGTTTTTTTTTTGTTTTTTTTTTGCATGGCAATTTTTAATAATGTCAGAATTCAGCCTAAAATTTCAGGATCAAATTCTAAGTAATCGTGTTGGCTTTTCTTATAGGTGCTCTAAAAAAATGGTACTCCGATCTATTAACTACAGCTGAAATCATCCTAAATTATTTTTTTTGTTATAATTATAAGAGCCCGAAAAGTGAAAATCCCATTGGAAAATGTAGTGTACAAAGCGCCGCCAAAGCAGACGCTAGGACCAAGTAGAAAATTCTACTTAAATTGCCGTCAAAGTCGGGGATATGTAGAAAACAGATATTTTGTATACCGTGGTTAGTGGAGGAAACATGTTGATAAATTGTGTGATATAAAACCTAGTTACAATAACAACACAGAGACCAGGTTTTGCAGCGAAAGCAACCCCTCCTTTCAAGAGAAGAAAATGTATAGCGGCAAAATTTAAAGCCCTTAATTTAATTTTCTGAAAAAAACTCGCGAAGATTATCTCCGCGAAATATACCTGTTCCGAGATTTCGCAAAATTAATCGTTCGCGAAAATTAGTACTACTAAACGGTACTTACTTGAACCCCTTTATTAAATGCAGTATGTATGCGGAGGACCTAATAACAAGACCTGCTTCTAGAAACGGACTAACTCCGTCTCGGGACATTGTGGACGAAAAAACCATGGTTTATTCAGGCGCCCCCGACAGTACAGAAGAAACACTAGCTTTCTTGCAACATGCTGGTAAGTAAACAATTCCTCATTTTCTCAAACAAGCCCCCCCCCCCCCTCTCCCCTTACTCCTCAACGTCCCTCCTCGAATTATCGCCGAACCTCGGGTACCGCCACTTCCCCATGCCTGAAGTACAAAAATTCGTACGTTTTTGAAGACAATCTTACAGTACTGTCGTTGTTTTTGTTATTGGCATTAAGTAATTTTATTTTTATCCCTATTAGGGAAAAGGTCAAAACAATGGTACTTCCTAGGAACCCAATTTAGGGGGGTGGGGTATTATGTGCCGCGTCCCACCACCTTTTCTCAAAAAGGCTGAATTTCAGGAGCAAATATCATGTTCAATAAAATAAATATTGATAAGGTGCTTGTAACAACGCCTTCCTTATGGAAAGAGAAGTCCATAATACAATAAAAACCAATACCCCTAAATCAGGTTTTGAGAAATCAAGCTCTGAAAAAGTGGGAGGGGATGGGGTAGGGGGTCTGTGCCGCCATCCAACACCTCCCCCGACAAATTGGGTTCCTTAAAAATACCATTGTTTTGACTTCTTCCCTTATTTCCATTGCCATTATCTTGCTATTACCATTGCAATTGTTTTAGTTATTGTTATTGATGCTTAGAGAAAACAGGCACCTTCAAATAAGGCTGCCCCTCGAAGGTGTTCTACCCCCTCCAAACATGTTTTTGATCAAGTGTAGAACGAATAAATACTGTACAATATTGATCAGAAATAGCAACGTCATAGGAGTGACAAGTTGCAAACTGTTTTTGTTTTTTTATTTACCTTTTGCACCGAGTTTTCAAAGCACCACCTCAGCTTAAGTGGACTTCATCTGTTCTTTTCTCCCACTATAGATAACGTTACTCGAGAAAGAGTTGACTTAGAGCTGGATGCTCTAAAAGAGAACATTCACAGGATATTATGTGACCAGCAGATGCAATTTCGAGAAGCTTTTGCTTTGCCTGATAACATAGATTTCTCACAAGAGGTAGGTTGTTTTTGCAATGTATTTCTTTAGCTGGAATTCATTTAACTGTAGCCTCCAAGTTAGTTTTATTTATTATTGTCATTATTACTACATGTTACCGTTAACAGGAAAAGGGAGTGACCGTACTTAGCTTATATATATCCCTTTTTATTATTATTATTATTATTATCATCATCATCATCATCATCATCCTCATTATTATTATTATTATTATTATTATTATTATTATTATTATTATTATTATTATTGTTATTTTAGGTTTGATATCACTCAGGGTCTTAAAGTAGGGTTTCGTCTTAGATAAAAACATAAAACTGAAGGCATTCGAATTGTAAAACTTGTCAGGCTCTTCTACAACCCAAACATAGTGAAGCTGACTAAGTTATATAATAGTTAAAGGAATAAGTACAAAGGTGCAATTACTGTTATCAGTTTTTGTTTCGATTTGTTGTAGTGTATGCATGTAGTGCCCCAGTCGGATAATTTAAATGATTCCAGCTCAGGTAAGTTCACCGTCCAAGGCCGAGTTGTTCAAAAATCAATTAGCCCTAATCCAGTGTTTTAACAACTAATCCAGTGTACATGTTTAGCTCTTAACAAAACCTATTGGTTGTACATGGTTGTACATTTGTTGTTGCAAACCCGAGTTAAACAGAGACTCCGGCTACCCGTTAGCCCTATCAGGGTTCACACTGGGAATGATAAACGAATTCCATGACTTTTCATTTATCATTCCCAGTGTGAACCCTGATGGGGCTAACGGGTAGCCGGAGTCCCTGTTCAACTCGGGTTTGCGACAACAAATAGGAAGACATAATTTGATTGTTGGTATAAGAATATCTTTATATTGCAGCTATCGTGTTCCTGCAGAAGAATCTGCATTAATTCACATATCGAAGAAGCTTAGTTACTGTATAGCTATGTTTAGCTACTCTAAGTATACTCTATAGTACATACAACTTGTGCAAAAATTGGCAGCTATTTCAATATTCTTTTGTTTATATTCAAATTATCCTTACTAGCCTTGTCTGGAGTAACATATTCATTTGAAAGTTTAACACAGGGACGAGGCTATTAGGAATAATTTAAATGAAAACAAAAGAATATTAAAATCTCTGCCACTTTTGCATACTAGGGTTTAATAATGTTTTACAAAATGGCTAAACAACGGTTTATTTTTATTCCTGCATAGTATGTCCATGTTGAAAGTACTTGGGCATTTGCTTTAATTTGGATGGTTCCCAACTACATAATTTTAGCATTAAACTTTGTAATTGCACTCTTTTGAGCTTCTGACCGCACTCTTTTGAAAAGCCAATCATAGTACCGTGGATGCTACAACAGCCAATCAGAAACCACCAAAATGTTACATACAAATGAGAGCAAGGAAAATGAGTTATAGCAGCTCCCAGAAACTGGTTTCAAAATGGTTATCATAAAATGGTAATTGAGCTCTACGTCGTGCAGTTTTGGTCAGTCTAAAATCATACTTGTTACTTCAAATCGAACTCGATTGAGGTCTTGCCACTGGAAATTGGGAATAATCTATGACAGCATCAACATAGAACCCGTGCATGGGAAAGAGAAAAATCCTCTGACCACGGTGGGATTCGTGAGCACCGAGGTCAGAGACTTTTTATTTTTTTCTTTGTGTGATGCTGTCGCTCGGCAAAACTTGGATTTATCCCTAATAAGTGTTGTATTTACTTTTATTTACTTTACAATAATTTCAAATAAATTTTCAAACTTTCAGAGGAACATCAAATGATCGGAGAAAGTGGTTCGGACAGTGACTATGTTAGAGTGTAAGTTTTGCACTGTGTTGAAAAATATTAGTAGACAAACACTTGTTATCTAAACGTCTTCATAATTAAACATCTTATAAAGTCAGTGGTTTTTTGTCAATATGTATCAAATTTAAATTAAAGTAATGTTGTTACAGTTATAGTAATAGTGTAGTTGTAAATGTAAAATATAGTGTGATGCAGTGAAGCGCCGTGCCGTAGCACGGATTCAACTACTGGGCGAAGCTGCGAAGGGGTGGGCGGGGGAGAGGGACTCAGTTACCAAAACGTGAGAAATATTGGGGGCGACCACATCTTTTTAATATTCTCTTGTATTTTTCTTAAGTTCTGGGGTAGTCCCCCTTTCCCTCCCCACCCCCTTCTCTCCTTAGTGTAGTGTAGCATAATGGGGTGTAGTGAAGTGTATAGTGTGGTGTAGTGAGGCTTATTTTAATTTGTAGTGTAGTAAAATGCACGGCATTAGGGCAGTGGCGGATCCAGGACTTCCAGAAGGAGTTCCATTTGCGATTAGAAATAATTTGTAGACCATAGTTGGCTACATTTCCGACTTCGTTTAATGGATACATCTACTCTACATTACTTTTAAAAAGCCTCTCAATTTGTTAAAGAGAATGGGAAGACTCGCCTTGTTCTGAAATGAAAAGGTATCCTAGCTGCTCTTTGGAGACAAGCGAAACAAATCCGAGAATTACGATAGAAAAGCTGGATGATAGGTGAGTTCCTATATACAATATGTTAATATATGTACACAGAAATGGTTGTGAAAAAGTATTTTTTTGCATTTTTTGTCATTTGTTGTGTGGTGTGTACCTTAATATTTTTGCATTATATATCAGTTTCAGAAATGTCGTTAAACTTATCTTTGAGAGACTCAATTTTTTTTCTCAATTAATTTTTACTGAGATTTCGGTGCAGCGCTAATTCGAAGTGCGGCGCTTATATAATCGGGGCGCGGCGGTTATTTGAATGAAAGTGTATCACAAAGTATGACGTTGAGAGATCAAAGTGAGTCACGTACTAGAGATGTACAAAAATTCCTTATTTAACCAGTGTTCGAGTAAAGCAATAACATAGACACATGGCAGTAAAAGTAAGAAAAAAACTCGCAAGTTAGCGCCGTCGTGCTTATTCGAGGTGCGCGTGCGGCGCTTGTTATATAAGTTTGTGGGCCTAGGTCGGTGCAGCGCTTATTCGAGGATTATACGGTAATTAAAGGAGAAGTGCGTGTCAAAGAAACTACACTGATTGCGTAAACGATTTAACAAATAACTGAAGCATTTACCAAACTCTCTCGTTTCTCCTTTTAGGGGTAGGATATAACTTATTGAATACTTAACTTACTTAGCGTTTTGTGCTTCTTACACAGAGAGAACAAAAATTCGTCATTGGCGTTTGTTAGCCGCGAAATCAGTCTTGTGAGAAAGTGGGCGTTTACTAAACCATTTATGATCACATTTTTTTTTTACTATAGGAAAAAATGGAGCTCCTGCTTATATAGAAGTCACGTGTTATTTAGTTCAGCCAGAGACAGTAACACGCCCTGCCGAGATGAAGAAATAATTCTTAAGTACTTTGTTCGGTTACTAACCGCCTCAACAGTAATATCTAACACTTTAAGAATGAAAGAATACGCTATATAAAAATTGGTCCCAATTCGATTTGGCTACTTACACTTTATATTACTATTAAATTATAACTTGATGTTGACAAATAGTAAATTAAGGTGGATGTGGTGCCTGTGGTGATCACATGAGATCGGCAAAACGTCTACACGCTTTTTTTTATAAGAAAAAACGTTACAAGAACACCAGACCAGGCTGAGTTTGCCCAGAAATTAAGAACAAGCTAAGAACGATCACCAGGCTAAAATTTTGATCGGACATTTTTAAGAATTTTTTTTAAGTAAACTTTATTTATCCCGTACCGCGATAAGAAATACAAGCACCTATTTCTTAGCGTCTTTTTATTGTTTGAAATATCAGGAAATAAAAACAATTTAAGAACTAATATTTTGAGGCTGAAATCGCTTAAAAGTTTAAGAACAGCCTAGCCTCAGACAGAAGTTAGGGACCATTCATTTTTTATGGGTAGGGAGGGGGCGTTGGTTTCTGGGAGGGCATCTGAAAAATTTCGAGCTAAAAGGGGGTCATCCGAAAACTTTCGAGCTAAAAGGGGGTCATCCGAAAAATTTCGAGCTAAGGGGGGGGGGCATCTGAAAAATGTCAAGCTAAAAATGAGATCATGGTCATGCAAAAATATATAGTGGTTTGAGGGAGGGCACTCAAAAATTTAAGGAAAAATAGGGGGCATGCAGTATTTTTCAGTGATTATTTAAAAACCACTGCCCCCCCGCCCCCCTACCCATAAAAATGAATGGTCCCTTACTTAACTTGTTCTTACAAAAAAGGCGTGTAAATTTTGTACATATAGCTGATTAACAAACGTGTTGTACCGACGTAGGAAATATATAAACCATAAAAAGGGTAAACTTGCCACACTTCTTTCTCCAACTAGCATAATCGAGATAAGCAACTAGTAATACGACAATCCGGTTATTTTGGTAATGTTAGTTGCCACAGTTGTTTGTCTAACCTTTTGCACGTGCACTAAACAGATTCCGAACGTGATGAGCTAAAAAGCCATGAACCATTCGTCTCATTTGTAAAATCTCTTCACATGACTGAGATAACAAGGGGGCAAGCTGACAAAGTAACCGCAAAGACAAAAACACTCAAAATAAAATGTTGTTCCGGTAGTGCTAGATCCACTCTTATGCATCTGGGTATAATCTCACCCGAGGTTCTCACGTGAGCAACATTCCGCCGTGAGGACATTTTGTGCGAAAACTTGCTTCTTTACTGTTGCAGAGGGGAGTTTTGTAACTTTTGAAGGATGTAATATTGGTGGATGTAACGAAAAACTTAGGTCAGCCAATATTTTTACCACAACGTGCCTCCTTCTTCGTTGCTTGATCTTTCTTGCTCATGCATGAGCTCGTAAGGCTGATAAACAAACCGATCTCGTGATTCCTGATGCCTTAGGGAAGGTACTTTTTTTCTTGGGGGGGAGGGCTCGGAAATTTTGGTATGTTTTTCCCAAAAAAAAAGTGTTGGCCGTCCCCTGAGTTTTAATAAAAAAAAAACTCCTGACCCCCCCCCCCATCTTTAGGTTACTGACAAAAGTGTGACCCTCTCCTCACTACTACATGATATTTTCTCAGCCGTACAAAACTCAGAATATGTATTTCGTTGTGAACGCAAGCTGTTTGAATATAATTTTATATGTATCTCTATATTGAATGTGTGCGAGCTGAAACACGAAAAAAATGTGAACAATCAATGTGGGGTATATCCGTTTTATAGCTGAAGTTTGAGTATGGAAGTGAAAAAGTTAATCTGTAAGGAAAATGGAAAGAAAAATCACAAAAATCTTCATTAAAAATTATGTGAAAAGATGTATGACCCTCCCCTTGAATAGCTTTACAAGAGAACTATGACCCTCCCCTTTTGATGCTCACTTTCACTGATGACCCTC
>JAOBRD021019127.1:0-11711 GCA_027575215.2 Hydrozoanthus sils | reverse complement strand
TTCCATATAACATTGCAGCAGAACTACATCATTCCGTCAAACAGTCAAATCAGCGAATTCTAAATAGAATATCTCTTGGGTTGGTCTTAATTAAAAGGCTTTCAACATCCAACTGAACAAAACGTTTCTTGTGCTGTTGCGTTCCCTCTAAATTTGATAAATTTGTTGATGCCAGCTTACGTAGAATCTTGAAATTCAGACAACAATAGCCTGTGCCTTTAATCTGGTTATGGATATAAAGGTTGTGTAACTCTCCAAATTTAGTTTATCGATGTTCATATCTTGGAAAGGAGCAAGCAGGAAACTTTGGCTGTTTCCGTTTAGGAAACTTCTTTATTAAGTGAACAGCATCATATTTGTGACTTTTCGTCTGACGAGTGTACTTTTACGCTAATCTCTTAAACCACCTCCTCCCAGCGCCTTTCCACGATATTAGAATTTCATCGGGCGTGTTCCTTAGCTTGCCCTCAGCTTTTCTGGCCAGGTTGAACATCTACTCATAAGTGATTTTGTTAATAATCGACAATTATAAAATAACGAGCTCGTTAAAAGCAGCACTGAGCCCCCGTCCACATATAGTTCGGACATTTTTATGCGGATTTAAAATATTCGTGTGGACGGGGGTCTTAATTTAGACAATAATCTGATTACCTGATGCATGGAAACATAAAGATGTTTAGATAAAAGTATAGGTTTAGTTGTAGAGGTTTGCAACTTGGTTTGTTTCTTACAATGTTTAAATATTTGAGTTTAAAATGTAGCAAATACAACATGGAGAATCAAGTGTGGCCTTACCACTGGAACGGGGTATGTACTAAGTTTTGCTGATCTACAGCATTAATGAGGAAACCCGATAAACCCACGCAAAGGGTGCTGTAGATCAGCAAAACTTAGTACATACCCCGTTCCAGTGGTAAGGCCACACTTGATTCTCCATGTTGTATTTACACATTTACCACTGAAGGACAACACTCTATAGAATGGTTAAAATGTAGCAATTGCAAATGTTTGCGATCATTTGTTTATCAATGGTTAGCTATATTTTATAACTCAAATTTTTAAACAATGTAAGAAAAAAACCTATACGATACTAATATCCTTTTTAGGAATATTAAAACTGTTTAAGGCCGACTTGTGATTAAAACTTAAAACTCTAACGTCGACTAAAAAGTCACCAGGAATATATGGTACTTTTTGCATTAAGCATGGTTTACATTGCATTAAGTTATCCCCGTATATAGGGAACAGTATAATTGTTCCCAACCCATGCATGGTTATGCAAGCGAAAAAAAACCACGGCTAGAAAGCGAAAAATAGTAGTTTCCTTTTTTTGTTTCGAAAAAATGGTTGTCATTAAAGACAACTTTTCGTGAATTTAACTCGAAAGCGAACGAGGGAGACTCAGAAAATGTATGGCTGAGCTCAGCAACAAGATACAAAGAAAAAAAAACGGAAATGAAATTAAAGTACAGAAATGCAAACTGTGGATAAACAATTAGAAAGTATCACAGCAACTCAAAAATCACAAGTAAAACAAACCAAGGCAACACAGGGGGACGTAAGTGTTCATACGGGTTTGTCGAGGCAATAAAAAACCCTTCTTTCATTTACTCCACAATGACATTAAATGACTTAAATCACAAATCACAAAAAAGCTGCAGTGCCGTATCTAAGCACTAGAATTTTGCAAAGTGTTAAAACCTGCCGTCCACTCAGCAACTTTGCTAATTTAGCAATGCATGGGCTTTCTGGAGATCTTTGGTGATAACAAGCCCCAGTCAACTTCCGATAAATGAAATAAGGCCTCCAGCACAAAAGCTGCAAGTTCCGTCAATCAATATGGCCATAACACAGCTGCGTTCAACCATATGTTTTCTCCTTGCCAAATCGAAAATGTCAACATCTACGTTTACGAATCATGAACGTGTGACCCCGGATCGGTGATTTCTTGCCTTTTCTTTTGAACAGAAAACAATGTAAATTTTGTTCCATTAATCGATTGTTTCTGTTATTGAGATAGTTTTAAACTTTTTCGATTCATTTGCCGCGATTTGGTTTAAACAGCGGGATGAGATTCAGTTTGTACAATCGTTTTGATTGGCCGTTTTGCTTGATTTGCCGCATGTCGGGAGAATTGAGACTTTGATCTAACTAAAACGAAGTTTCGCTCGCATCTGTTTGGTGTTTCATAAAAGTAATAAAACATACTTTTCTATTGGTCATGGGCATAATAAACCACTTGGAATATTGTGAGATCACTCGAAATGTCTGTAAACCCCTCACCTTCGGCTCAGGATTTACAGCTTTTCTTGTGTTCTCCCAACATCCGGCGGTTGGTTTATTATTCTTATAACCCATAGAAAAGTATAGCTTATTGCTTAAATAAACCATGCTTACTGCGAAAATTACCATATACTCCTGTGGATGACTTTTTAGGCGAAGCCGTTAGAGTAGTTTGCGGAAATAACTCATAAAGGTGTTTGCATCGATTCTTTCAGAGATTTACGGTTTTGTGCCGAGAGCTGATGGAAGCTTACAAGGCAGAAGCACAGGCAACTGGGAAGCCGAGACTTCTACTTACGGCCGCTGTGGCTGCCGGGAGATGGACCATTGAACCGGCGTATCAGGTTCGGCTTTCTTGAATATTCAAATGCTGTCAAGCTGTGTGGCTATACTACAAGATTGATATAAGATAAAACGCGCACCTTGATTGGCTGAAAAGCGTGATTTAGAGTATAGAGGCCTACTTAACCCTAGAAGGCATGCTTAACCCCCCCCCCCCTTCGATTCTCTTGGGATAAAAACGTGCTCTTTTACCGATTGTCAAAAGGTTTGGCACAGCTGTTTTTTGATTAATGACACATCTTTTGAATTTAATATAAAGACGTCATCGTTAAAACGACGAAACTCGTCATTTGCTTTTAAAAATGGTATTCTACCTAAAATAACTGAAACTTTGTCTATGTAACAAGTTCAGTAGTTTTTCTTGGAAAATTCATGTTTGTAAATATTTGTAGTTGATTTAGAACTTTTTCAAATAAATTTAAAAAAATCCGAAACTTGGCCAATGGCCGCCATTTTGGATTTTTGGAAGTGGTTGACATAGCAAAATAATTAATTTTTTTGACTTCAAGATGAGTTAGTTGATCATGTGCTACTACCTTGCTAAGCAAAATGTCATTATTCCTAACCGTTTGCAACATTTTGGTGTCGACTGTCGTTACCATGAAAACCAATTAGAGATCACGTGGCTTAAATTAGTTGAAAGATAATTGAACACTATGTATATTAGTTACAAGTGCAAGGTTCTTACATCGATTTTACATCGATTAGATGAATATCCTTGAGGAGCACAGATTTTACATTTGGAAGTGTTGTTTCTGTGCTACGGTTGCCATGGAAACCAATTAGTAACAACGTGACTACACTTTATTGGAAGTTCACGTGACACTCATTACGCATACCAAGTTTCATGGCAATTGGTTGCATTCTTTTTAAGTTAGACGAGGGGGTTCGATTGGACCCCCCCCTCCCTCATGCCTTCGTGTAGCTTTTTTTTCTTCATGCGTTCTAGGGTTAAAATATTTCGGCTCGGCTACAAAATAGAGTTTCGTTCGAAACTAACTATCAAAATCAGTTAAAAAAGGTTTAGTCAAACCCACGGAGGTCACCATGTTGCACTGACGTCAAAACGTCGAACTGTAAAAGAATCAGCTCTGTTGCCTTGTAGAGACTGCTTTATTGCTCGCATTTTTGTATACAAATCCAACAGAATACAAAAATTATTCTTTTGAGCGGCTTAACATAATGCCTGCACTTTTTCGATAACAAATTGCAACTTGACCTTGTCAGTAATGTTATGAATTGGATCGCGCCGTAGTATTCCTCTTACACATTTTGTAATTTATCTTTAAGGATGCGGTTTGAGGAAAAGTCTTAAAAATCCCTTTTTCTGGAGTCCCAAACATTATCTTCTTAAACAAAATAATAGTTTGCAGTGCAGCTTCACTTGAAAAATTATACGTAAACACGTTAAAAAAAAAAGGATGCATTATGTTGTGAAAATATCTTGTGCTATTTTTCATACTGAAGGTATCGGAGCTTCACAAGTATCTTGATTGGATTCACATCATGACCTATGACCTTCACGGTGGATGGGAATGGAAGACTGGGCACCACACGGCCATGAAACCATCAGTGGCTTGGGACACATTGTCTGTACCGAATGCTGTAGACTATTGGATGACAAACTTTGGAAAAGGAAACGGTAGCGACATATACCTTATTAAGTTGAACTGACTTGCAAAGTTTATGAAAAATTATTTTATTTTTAGGGGGTCGTTTAATCGCGAGAGGTAGGACCTTAGATTTTATTCTTTCACCGAATATAATGAATAGATATCTTGGGATTAACTATGATACTTTGTGCCGCAGCATTGGTAAAATTACCAAGCAATTATACTTGCAAACAACACTAAAAGCTATGCTCCAGTACCCCTTACACAGCTGTGCTAGCTGGTGAGCCCTAAAAATGATCAGAAAGACAAATACATGTGCAGTGTTAGTACTTAATGACATAGCTATCGACTGCGTCAACGATAAACTGAAGTTGCTGTACCAAAAGCCATGCAGTTCCAAGGATCCTCAAATGCTTTTCTAGTTCTTAACCCCGATAGCTCTTCAGCCTTTGCTCCGGCCTTAATGAATTTAACCCTGATCGGATAAAAGCCAGACATTCTATCTATGTAGTTTTTGCCATTTAACTGTTTTTGAAGTGTAAAACGAAGAAACCATAGTTAACGGGCATTTATAATAAGAAACCTGCGATAGATTAGTGTCCTGTCCAGGTGGAGAAAAGACTCTCATCTGCTTAACACTACGGAAACCGGAGATGAGCGTCGGCCTAATGAACCACTTGGCTCGTGAAAGGATTTAGATTTTTTTATAATAAGAAAAGTTACATATAACAAAAAAACACAACTCTTGTTAAAAACTAAGTTGTACCGTTATAAAGCAGAAAAGTATGAAGATTTAACTTGTAAGGCGCGTTATACAAGACTAACAGTTTCAGCTAAACATGTATGTTAGGAAAGATTAATGTGTAACAAACCATTGGCAAGAATGAAAATTTTAATTACAGAAGAATAATTTGTTTGCCAGGTTTTCCAGCTCACCAAATTGTACTGGGACTGGCTTCGTATGGGCGGGCATTTCATCTTGCGAACCCAGACAAACCGACAATTGACTCAGCAAAGGATGGTAAGGGCCCAAAAGGTCCGATTACTGGAGAACATGGCTTTTTGGCGTACTACGAGATTTGCATCATGGGGCTAACGGTTGTGCCATACGAGAAAAGCATCGCAGAAGCCCCCTATGGGTACAAAGGCAAAATATGGGTTGGTTTTGATACTGTGCGCAGCTTGCAGTATAAGCTGAAGGAACTGGTGTTCAAGAAAAGTGAGTAAACGCTTTTCAAGATTCATATATTTTGCCATAAGAAACGGGCTTGGTGCTCATCAGCATTGGTTGTGGTGGTGTGGAGGGGATGAGGGGGGGGGGAGGGGTAATGGGTTTTTGATCGAGGATGACATAACTTTCTGAATTGAGATGGAAAAGGGTTGGAAAGACGCTTTCGTTCCGTTTGAAGAAATGCATTTGCTTAGAAGACAAGAAGAAAATTGCACTCAAGATTTTTAAGTTTAACTTTTAAAGGCTATTATCTAAAAGTAATGATTGAAGTTGAGATAAGGGAGGGGAGGGGGATGTAAAAGTGACGTAAAAGTGACGTAATGGTTCAAGCTCACAGTGTGCTTTAAAAGAAGGAAAATATTTTTCAACAAAAACTTAACTCCATTTAGCGTTCGGCAGGAGCTGGCATAGAACTTGCTGGTAGCTAACAGGTTTAAATGTGTTTCTTTCTTCAATACAGAACTACGTGGAGCCATGTGGTGGGCTATTGATCTGGACGATTTTTCCGGCCAGCATTGTGGGCAAGGAAAGTATCCCCTCATCAGTGCCGTGAAATCCATGCTGGAAAAAGGAACCCCTCCAACATTTCCTCCTACAACTCACCCTCCCCACCCCCCTTCCACCCAAGCACCGCCGGGTACCCAGCCTCCCCGCTCGACACCTTCATCTTCTACAACAGCAAAACCACCACCAACTACCACATGTACCCCAGGGGGACCTAATCCTGCCACCTCTGGGGGACCTGAAACTACCACCCCTGGGGGTCCCAACCCTTCCACCTCAGGAGGACCTAAGCCCACTGTGATCCCCGGGGGATGTGCTGCAATTGGCCAATGGGAAGGCAACAAACAGATGGATGAATGGTGCAAGTCCAACTGCCTTGCTGGGTACTGCCCTCCCTCTATTTGCAAGTGCTCATAAGTCACTGACGGCAAAACTGGAGCTACTATAAAAACATGTATTATTCGCCAAAAATTGATCAACTTGTGTTCGAACGTTGATAGTGAAACCTCTTTTAGGAGAGAAATAAAATGATTTGATGCGAGACTATGCGAGGCTATAACAGGCACATAGCCACCTTTTCTTGTTAAAGTGCTAGTGACAAGGTTTTATCATTCTTGATGAAATTTGGTGAAGGTTCTTTAAAAAGTATTATTATTCAGATGCAGTACACTTTTTTGTATGAGAATGAAGATTTTTCTCAAAAACGGCGATCAAAAATCTCCAACTGAGCCATGCATATTAATTAGAGTGACGTCACACCCAGAACACACAACAAAGAGTAAATTGGCGTCGCAAGGAACCTTCGTCTTCTGGGATAGAATCTGATGGTTCAGAAAGGTTGCTGGTCAGCTATGAAAGTTCGGCGGAAGAAAATGATGGCATTATTCAGCCATACATGTTTGAAACTAAATTTTAGGCAGATGAAGTCCCAGTCGATGAAGATATTCGGGAAAGTGATACGAAGGAGCTTCAAGTCGCTTGCATTGGAAAACACTGACTGGTGAGTTGTGTATGAAACAATATTACTGAACAAAGTTTTACTACTGGCAGAATGAACCAAAGATTTCTTATTGAACACGATCCTCCGTGTTTAAATAATATTTCTATATTCTTTGATTTATTAATTGAGAGTTTTTCCCACACAATGCGTCCTATTGTAGTTATATTTAGATTTGAGTTTATAAAGCAATTTATGAATATTTGTTTTGGCGCCACCATTTTTATTTGAATTTTAAGCTCGATCTTTGCCATATTATGAGTTATCATTAAATACGAATACTTGTCTTTTTCCCATAGGTATACTTACGATAACTGCCAGATTATGGCCACAGAGAGGGAATGAGTAACGAGCTGCACGATA
The DNA here is from genome assembly GCA_027575215.2 of Hydrozoanthus sils. Taxonomy (NCBI): domain Eukaryota; kingdom Metazoa; phylum Cnidaria; class Anthozoa; order Zoantharia; family Hydrozoanthidae; genus Hydrozoanthus; species Hydrozoanthus sils. Next base: position 4,378 of record JAOBRD021019127.1, on the reverse strand, counting down.
ATGTTTATTTTTTTGGTATTTAAACAACGTCAGCTTTGACTGCATGACAAATCACCGAGGGTTTCAGGCTATTTGTCTCAACACATTTGTTTTATTAAGTGTTGCATGGTTGCAGTACAGGCAAGTTTATAAAACGTATACAATGGCCCTCAGCACAAGAACTCAAGAAGTACCGCCATATTGCCTACAGACAGTTCATGTCTTTGTCGGCCACAACATTCGTGATCCCATCTTGTCTTGTGTGTTGTATTAAAGCACATTTTCCTCCTCCTGGAGACGAGGAAAATCACTGTTGTACAGGATATAATTTGCCTGCTCTGTAATTTAAAAACTGCTTCAGTAGGAGCGACAAGGAAAGCATGTATATAAAAAAAATCTTCACATGATCAGGTGAGCCAAATAGCCTTCAACCCTGGGTGATTTGTCATACTTTTCTAAAAAGTCCAACTGTTCTTTTAGGAGCCACCAAATATTGAAAAGAAATAACCAATACCTCTACTATCTGACTATAAAGGTAATGAAATTTTGTTTCATAAATATTTAATACTTCGCGTTTTATAACAATTTCATTCTATTCAGCAAGCCACCACTCACTGACAGTAGTTTTTGTTTCTACTTTTTGGAGAAATTCTCAAACAAGTGTTCGTTTGAATGACGAGGGATAAACTTGTAAGTAGTGATTTGTTAATCTATATTCTAGCCAAACCATGGATTATGCACAATAAATTGCTGCTATACATATCAATCAGTGATGGTTCTTTGTTTTCAGAAATTTATATACTTTAATTTTGATTTATTGAAAGCAAAAACTGTCTTCTTTTGGAAGCTTACTTTTATCATAAAAAATAACTTGTCACTTTCAATTTCTACCTGTACCCCTTTGAGGTACAGTTTGGCCTTTATAAATGTTTTACTTTTGCAGCTGAGCATTCATAATTTGTAAAGCACATGTGATTTGTAAACTGTCTTTTTTTCAATATATCTAGGATAGGACAACCATGAAACAAAAAAAAAAATAAAAAAAGCTTATTTTAATTACATTCTCAATGTTTGTATTCAATCCAGATGCTGTAAATCTGTAAGCCTAAATCTATGACCATAAGGCAAAAAAAACTTAGCTTCTAAAGTTTCTTAATATCCTTTTTTGTCAACAAAGTGTTGTGTTGTTTGTCCAAAGCAACTAGGGAGCTTGATATTTATTTTCAATCCTATTCCAATTTATAAAATAAGTGATCCTATGAATTTATATTTCACTGGAAATATGGGCAAATTAAAAGTATGTAGTATGCTTCTCGACAGCCCGCTGTTTGTCTGGCCGGGCATGCTGAGAGCACAGTGGTGAGGGTACAGAAGGTAATGGCTCTACAAATAATTATTATACAAAGAGGATTATTCATTATAGCTAACACCTCAAAAATCAATTATAAATCAATATAATTATAAGTGCAATTTGTAAGAATCTTTCTTCCAATGTGGCCATCTTTCTTGTATTTAGGATATGTGATGACAAATTCCAGTTTTCCTTCACGATTGCATTTTTGTTGGTGCCCACTGTTTTCATTGTAGTGTAAAGCTACCAACAGTGGACGACAGTACATGCCACGGAAATGAATATGGTACATTTTGAGGATAAACTGGTTCACAAGGCTATGATTTCCTTCAACTGTTGAAGTTTGCCCATAAGCAGTCTGAACAATGACTTATATCTTTGACAAGATTGTAATATTGTAGTGTATTTTAATATATATATTTTATTGTAATTTTGCACTTTATTTATTTATTTTTATTTTGTTCTTTTTGGAGAAACTAGCATAACCATTGCTATATGGAAATTCGAAGTAAAATAAAGTTATGTATGTATGTGTGTCAATGATTTTAGCTAGCATATCACAAGCCTCTGTATCAGGCTTAAACCATTTTGTAAGCCGCGTTTGATCCTCGTGCAAAGGTTGATGTAGACATTTTGGATATAAGTTGCCATGGTCTTCATGCTTGTTTTGAACATGTCTAGATTTCCATTTTGCCTTTATTAAAGACTTGTTACATGGTTCTGTTGTCTGAACACAGTAGAAATGGTTAATAATCGATTTCACCCATTCACTGATAAGGCTACATGGGTTTCTTTTTTGCAATATTTTGTAGTTTTTTTCTAATACTTTTGGCTACATGCCAATAATAACATGTAAATAAATCAATACATGTCATAATAATGCTTAACTTCTGGTAAACTTTCTCAAACCCACTTATCAATTTGTTTGTGCCTGTCAGTTACCAATGCCCAATACATAGGAAAACTTTAAATTTTACTAGCATATTTCAACTAAATACATACTTTTTCTGGGAACCCCGCTTTAAACTGTCCAAGATTGAGGAACTATTCGCCTTTGAATTGCTTGCTGCACAGAACTGAATTTAGTGAAGTTCAGTTCTCGTTTGTTTCGTACAAATTGTGTCCATTTCCGGGCTAAACTTGACTTCTTTGGCCAGTCGTACAACTGGTTTTTAATATGGTCGCAACATGCTGCAACACACCGACTTGGTATGCCGAAAACAATCAAAAGCTAAACGAAAAAGATGAAACACACACAAGCTAGACCAGCAAATATGGTGCGTTCTTCGCACGAGATCTGGGTGTGACATCACAGCCTCGACTTCGCGCACCCAAGCGATCAACAAAATGTCAAGAAAAAACTTCCACTTCAGCTGTGTTTATTTCAAAAACGGGACAGCAAGTTGAAATAATTTTTTTTAACGTTAAAAGGCAACCCCATCCTCAGTAAGCCTCGAAGTTTCGGGGCTTTTTGAATACCATGTCACTAGCACTTTAAATGACAAAGCTGTTTCGATAACTGTGACTACCAAGCAGTCGTGGGGGGTATACTTCTGTTGTTATTGCTATTATTCAAATCTTGTTTACTTGGTAGTCACTGTTACTGACAAGCATTCTTGGGGGTTGGTATACTGCTGTCGTTATTATTTAAATCTTGTTTAGTTGATAGTGACTGTTACCAACAGGCACTCGTGGGGGTTGGGTTTACTACCGTCGTTATTATTCAAATCTTGTTTACTTGATAGTGACTGTTACAAACAAGCACTCGTGGAGGTTGGGTTTACTACCGTCGTTATTATTCAAATCTTGTTTACCTGGTAGTGACTGTTACTAATAAGCACTCGTGGAGGTTGGGTTTACTACCGTCGTTATTATTCAAATCTTGTTTACCTGGTAGTGACTGTTACTAACAAGCACTCGTGGGGGTTTGGTATACTGCTGTCGTTATTATTCAAATCTTGTTTACTTGATAATGACTGTTACCAACAAGCACTCGTGGGGGTTGGTTATACTAGTTTCGTTGTTATTCAAATCTTGTTTACCTGGTAGTGAATGTTATTAACAAGCTCTCGTGAGGGTTGGGTATACTACAATCGTTATTGTTCAAATCTTGTTTACTTGATAGTGACTGTTACTTACCAACAAAACTCGTCGGGGCTGGATATACTACCGCGGTTATTATTCAAATCTTGTTTACCTGGAAGTGTAATTGGCAGATATTAGATGTAGTTTTTTCACATCCCCTTTTTTCTTAACAGCGGTACACACAGCACAAACTCTCTTTTCGGAACAGAAACTACGCAAACAGCACTGAACTATCTAATCACATTTGGACTCTCAAGGACAGTAACACCGACTTTTCGATCGATTTTCGATTAATTAGATCAAACAAACACTCTTTGTTAAACAAAAGATCCGAACTTATATCGAAATGCCGCCACGAAAACAAATTCTATTTAGCGAACTTCACTAAAAGGGAACAATAGATGTATAGAAACTATTTCGCGCGACATCACGGATAGAAACAATAGAGAATTAATTAGCGATTTTATCATGTTTGTATATATGAAGGTATGTTTCTCACTGAATAAAAATCTTTCTGACGAGCGCCTACGCGCGAAACTCAGAGTCACAGAGAATCGATGTGTCACCTTTGATTTAATTTACTTGCATATATGTATATATACAAGTATACAATATACAAATATATTTACTTTATATTTGGAGCCTGAAAGATCGTAAAATTATGTTTAACATCAAATGGCGTAAGATAAAACAGGCCCGATCACATTGAAGTGTAAACAAGAGGTGTAATTTGTGTTTGTGGGAAAAATATTTTATTATATGTAGACCCGAAATGTCAACACTTAACATTAGAAATGAACTGATATCTACTTGTAGACATTCTAAGAAGTTTCTGCTAATGACCGTGCTTGCTTAACTTAACCAATCATACCTCTCCATGTAACGCCATAGGCATTGTTCTGTATTTTCAAATTTTGTATATATTCCCATGTATCCGTTAATTTTGACAGTTGCCTGATGATT
>JAOBRD021018915.1:0-11713 GCA_027575215.2 Hydrozoanthus sils | reverse complement strand
TGCTGTTTTATGCCCGATTGAACTTTGTACTTTCCCATGATGCCGCGCGCCCTCTGGGATTCGCGATTCGTGTATTGACGGCTTATCCTATTTCAGTTGAGGTGGATAGTGACAGAATATCTACTGAGTATCTACTATTCAGTATATCTACTATTCACCGAAATCGAAATAGGATAAGTGTTTTCGTATATGCCACTGAAGCAGCTGATCTACAGAATTTTCCTTTCGTAACAAAAGAAAGATTTGTAGGAAAAAGATACTTTCTTTAATGAATCACACAGAGCTTTAGCTTGACGAAACCCACGTATGAGCAGCTTAATAGGCCTTATGGATGTTTACGTCAAACATCCCTAAGCCTCGCTTTCGAATCACGAAAGTGTGAATATTTTCGTAAATCAAATCCCAAAGCGTCCACAAATGAAAAGATTTCCTTCGTGAACACGGTTTGCAGGTGGAAAATGCTTACACCTATTTCTTGAATACTAGGCTTGGGGGTGAATTTGACTAATTTGACGTAAACATATACATGCATAAGGCCTATTTACAACGACAAATATAAAAACAAAGCTTACTGACCTTGATATAATTTTAATCCAAATTTTGTTGCCTTCGTAGTTTTTTGAGGAAAGACATTTTCTGTAACTTTTTAGATATCGCTCTCTGAAACGGACGAAAACGTATGCTTCCGTCCAGCATTTTGTTTCAGTGTTATTTAATATCTACTATTTCGGAGGTAAATTAAATATTGACTCACATCTACTATTTCTAAACCAATCAAATCGCGTGTAGCCGAGCTGGTGTATACTAATGTCTATTATTTAATGTTTGTATTTTTGATAGAAAAAAGAATAGGCTCTTTGCTGTAGAAGTCACGTGGCCACACCTACCTTGAATTGATAAGCTATATGACAAAATGACGTTTAGAAAATGAATGAACAGGCTAATATTAGTAACACGGTTTGGTTTATCTGGACAGAATTCTGACTACACTCGACGCTATTAAGTCACTGTTGCGCGATTTACATCCTTTAACAAGGAAGTTTAAGATTTACAAGTATTTGTATAAATCGTTCTCGTATTTGTAAAAAGGACGGCGTGCAGGTGCACGTGACCAGCACGGTACATTCCAACGTGCAGCTATTGTGTATTCACTCTATTGTTCTCTGCCGTCGTCATCGGCGGTGCAGTCCTCGTTTTCTAAGCTCCCAAGCACGTGTTTTTTTTGCTTCGGTTATGCAGCAGGAAAGCACAGCAACTTTGGAAGCTAACTAAAACTTTCAATGATTATTCGCTTTGCGATACTCAATTGAATTTTGGACTCATTTTGTCCCAATGTTGAAGTTTAACTTCTGCTAATTAATATATAAGACAAATATTAACAATGACGTCATAATGAAATCCGCCTACAGAGAAAACTAATCACTACTTTGGATGAATTTCACAGATTCCAAGATTTGGTTTAAGAACAGTAATCCTGACAGGACTTGTTTTGCTTTCTTTAGGGGAACTTGGGTTTGCGTAAGTATTGTGTTTTAGAAGCTTCCTTGAATAAATGAGGTGAAGTCTAGGTCTGTCTAGGTCTGCCCACTATACAAGAAAGTACGCCACAACATCTACAAGCAAACTTTCAAAAACATAGTGAATAGCAACCAGCACAAGCTTAGGAAATTTTTACCGTCAACTTTTTCCACAAGTTTTAATCTAAGGCGCCAACGTTCCTATTGTCGGCGGCGCAGTGGCCGAGCGGTTAACGTGTTCGACTCGTAATCCTAAGGTCGCGAGTTCGAGCCTCGGCCAGACCACTGTGTTGTGTCCTTGAGCAAGACACTTTACCTGACTTTGTTCCAGTCGACTCAGCTGGATAAGTGAGTACCAGATATGCTGGGAGCTAACCTGCGATAGATTAGTGTCCTGTCCAGGGGAAGTCAAAGACTGTCATCCGCTTAATACTACCCGGAGATAAGCGCCGGCCTAATGGGCCAGTAGATTCGAGAAAGTATTTAACGTTCCTATAGTCTCTCGCGTTTTAAAACTAATAGATTTAAGAACAGTTTAATAATAGCCTTAGGACCCCCTTAGAACCTTAAGTCACCAGGCTAATAAGATTTACTATTTTTACTTAGTACTAGAGCTTTTAGATTTTAGCAGAGAGATTCTTTTAAATTTTATCTTTTAAGTTTTAGTTTTAACTTTACTATAACATTTATATTTTTAGAATTTCCCTTATAGATGTAATTAATGTTTTACTGAAACTCAGCTCGCACGGCTGTAATGTTCTCAATCGAGGCGCGCGGCCTTTGTGGGATGTTCCATTATGGCGTTGATCATATGTTCTCTACATCAATGTATCAATGGTTCTTGTTTAGAAAGGGTATTCCTAAGTGACAGGATTTTGTTTCCATTGGTTTGCAACCATGCTTCCAATGGGCGTTGCCTTTGTGGGGTACTCCATTGTAGTGTGATTATATGCTCTCTATAACTGCACCAATGTTTCAACGGTACCTGTTTTGCTAGAGAATTCCTTAGTGATAAGGATTTTTGTTCCTATAGGTTTGCCAACACGCTTCCAATGGGTGCGGCCTTTGTAATGTATTCCATTGTGATGAGAGTTGTAACGGCTTGCGGCGCCGTGTCTTGTGAAGCTGCATCGTACGCACTGGTTATGCAGAAATATCCGAAATTCCTCTCGGTTGCAATTGTAAGTATTTAATAAAAAAAGTAAAGTGACCATATACAGCGCCCTTTCCATGTACATTCTTAAAAAGCACTTTACAAGATTACTCCCAGGGTACCGGAAGCAAATAGGCGCAAATGAAAGACGCTTCAAAGCGGTCCATGTAGGCTAGTACTAATTTTACAAACCACAAAAGTATTGAAAGTTAAGTGGACTTTAGGGGGAAGAAGGTCACCCAAATAAACAACCCTTGGCCAGGCCAGCGATTGAGTTTTGGATCTTAGGGTTGAGAGGCAGAAATCTTACCATCGTGCCAAACCCTTCGCTAGTTAAACTTGCATAACTCACTTTAGGCGGGAGTACACCTAAACTTTTGTTGGAAAGTGAGGAAGTTGAAAAAGATATTTGAATGAGAAAAATATTAAGTAAAATCAGCAAACCGTTCCTCCTGGCTAGGGACTAGTACAGCTTTGGTTTGAGAACGGTTTGGCGAATTCACATCAAATATGAACTTTAACATTATTTTTTAAACTTCCCAAAAAATCACCAAATTCAAAATTCTCTTCAAAACTACCAATCTTCAAGAAAAAAAATACAACTCAAAATTCATCCAAAAAACTTTAAATATTCAAGTTGACTCTCCATCATACCGTCTGTGTTTAATTTTAAGCAGAGCAATTTTGTAGATTTAGACCATAAATGGAGATATTGGAAGAAACATTAGGAAAAGTGGCCACAAAGACGCGAATTAGGTGTACTCCCCGCCTTAGGGACAGCTACACAATGCAACATTACGCGAAACTGAAGAATTTCACCGTGTAGCCACCTCTGAAATTGTTGCACGCAACGTTACCCAAAAAAGAAGCCGATTCTATTTCTGCATGCAGCGATTTCAAAGGTGGATACACATAAAGGTTTCATTTATCCGCTCTAGTTTGTTGCATACAATAATGCATCGTGTGGCCGTACCAGACAAAGAGTGTGGGTCATGCGTACAATATAAGTCTACCCATGTAACTCGATGAAAGATCTTCACGTAAACAAACAGGTGCTCTCTTTCAAGTAGTGTCATAAAGTCCCAAAGGGCCCAAAAAGGGGTTTTGCAAACTTTATTTCCATTGTATTGTACTGTTATTTTATTTTTATCACAAGACTGAAACATTGCGCTGTCACCAGATTAACATGGGGCCCACGGCCAAACATATTTTTTTGAAACATATTGCTATTGCTGTTGTGTATTATTTTGCTTATACCATTTGATCTATTCAAGGGCTTCATGGAACTATTTACCGGTTTAGGACTTGCAATTGGTCCTGTAATAGGAGGATATCTATATACGGTAAGGAGAATATCTATATATGGTAAGAAGGGTATCTATATATGGTAAGAAGGATATCTATTTCTTGTAAGAAAGATATCTATATATGGTAAAAAGGCAAGACGGACATCTATATATGAAGAGAAGGATAGCTTTGTATGGTAACCTGGTAAGAAGGATATCTATATATGGTAAGACGGATATCTTTATGTGAAAAGAAGGATAGCTTTGTGTGGTAAGAAGGATATCTATTTACGGTAAGAAAGATATCTGTATATGATAAGAAGGATATCTATGTATGCTAAGAATATAGTGAAGTTTTAGCTAGAGCTGGTCTTCCGACACTTCACGCTAGAAGAGAATCGTTATGCTTAGATTCGTTTCACAATATTACAAAAGACCCCAAAAACAAGTTAAATGAATTACTTCCACCTAGGGTTCAGCATAACAGAGAGCTGATATCAAAGATAGTTTTCTACTCTCCTTTTTGTAAAACAAATCGCTATAGAAACAGCTTTATCATTAGCTATTGCTTGTAAATTTAGTTTTATGATCTTAGTTTTCATTTTCATTAGTTATATTTGGATTTTTATTCATCAACATATGTACATTGTAATTAATTTTTAATATATATAATATGTTACAATCTTCACGTAATTCAGTCACAAGACTGCGAGGTGAATATTTTTTAATAAACGATACTACTACTATACTATTAAGTTTTCCACTCTCTCAAAGTATATGTACCACAAACGGCAGACTAGAATCAATTTGTTTTTCTAAAAAAAATTACTCTGTCTCGATAGTACCCCGGCGAGTATAAGTACAATAGATACTATAGGAGGATTTCAGTCGTTGTTATTAACGAATCAACTGTTAATTTGATTGGTGCTTTGCGACAAAGGTTTATTTGTTCATGTCTCAAAGGTGTTTGGGTTTGAAAAGGTTTGTTTGTCAACATTCCGTCAGCTAAAATCCGAAATACCTTAAAAATTTACAAGGCGTGAAAACTTTCGACCCGAATGAGCACATTATAAACGATACTACTACTAAGTTGTTCACTCTCCCGAAAAAAAAATGCTCACTTAGTGGGTGGCTCCACCTAAATTGTTCTACAACTGGTACAGGATTTAATGGAGCCGAAACCAATTGTGGAATTGCACACAGTTTGGGTATCCTGCTGATGAACAGTAACTGATTGTGTTTCTTTTTCAGCAACATATACATTTTGTCTGTACAAATTTAAATTTACAGCATCGATTTTGAAAAAAAGTAGTCCATGAGAAAACTGCAAGAAAATTATTCCCATTTTGTTTTTGGACCACTGGAATAACCTTTTTTGAAGTAATCGTGATTTTTCTCTGAAAATACGTTGAAATGCCAAACTGTCAATTTTGATCCCTAAAAATACAATTCCTTTTTATTTTAAGGTTGGGGGTTTTAAAAGCCCGTTCATTGCTGTTGCTGTTCTGATGTTGATTGTAGCTCTATTAGCCTATTTTTTGCTACCCAAGGAAAACAATGGTACGTAAATTGTCCTAAAATAAAACAATAGTGTTTACATCCTTGGATTTAAAAACGTTTTGGGCCCGACTCAGACTCATTAGATAGCTTAGATAGATTTAAGCCGTGGCTACATGGTGCAACTTTGCATGCAACGTTGCGCTTAACTGAAACCCTTCGTGTAGCCAATCGGTGAAAGCGTTGCATCCAATGTTGCAGGAGTAGGATCGGTTTCTACTTCGTGCAACGTTGTGTGTAACGATATCAAAGATGGGTACACGGTGAAATTCACTCCCGTCGCGCGCAACGTTGCAGGCAATGTTGCACCGTGTAGTCACCACTTTAAGGCCGGCGCACACTTGAGGTAAACAGCTGAGCTGTTTGCTCGCGAGGCTATTTGCTCAGCCGTTTCCTCACATGTGCGGCAAAATTGTTGTGAGAAATTCGCCTCACGAGACCGTGAGGATAGAATCAAACATGTTTGATCTTACACTCACGGTCTCGCAAGGCGAATTCCTCACAAAAAATTTGCCGAACACGTGAGGAAACGGCTGAGCAAACATCCTCGCGAGCAAACAACTCAGCTGTTTACCTCAAGTGTGCGCCGGCCTTTAGCAATTAAAGACAACGCGACGACAACGTGACTTCTGTTTACGTGCGCGCGCACGGCCCGAAGTCCTGAGAAGACGTCACGTTATGAGCGCAGGGCAAAAACATCAAATCCCGTTCTGAAACACAACGCGACGTGTATATCGCAACGTGTCAGAACCTCTAAGTGTGCGCTCGCCAAAAAACAAACGTCATATTGTCGCCGCGTTGTCTTTGTTAAATCTATCCATTTAACAAAAGGCAACGCGCGGCGACAACGTGACTTCTATCCCAAAAATGAACTATGGGAAGGGACCAAAACATATTTATGTGTTGCGTTGTGTTTGAAATCTTTCTATCATTTTTACATAATCAAACAAATAAATGTGTCCAGCGGAACAACCTCATGGCATCAGCTAAACAACTGCGCCTGGTCAATATTAATATTGTTCGCTGACCGGAAGTAACAATATTTGAGGGGGTGGTGGACTATACGATTTATACTTAACATTTGCCAAAAAACATATATATACTCTATTACTATTATTTTCACTTTGGAGGATAGTGGGGATACAATTTATATACAACTATTTGGCTCGCACTTCTTATTGCTTTGTTTTTGCGTGGTCGAATATTTGGTATAAAAAACTTAAAAGTCACTTGCTGCGGACACCTCCAAACATCCCACTAATGTTTATAAAAAAGTACATAGACACGGGAAATGCGGTTTATTGTTTTTTAGAATAACCGACTGTCAAAAGTGTGTCTATGTATTCTTTTATAGACATGGTTTACTCGCTTTCTCGACCAATAATTGCGCGGGATTCTCTGGTGTTATTTTATTTTGTATTTTAACCCATGCCACAACATTATTCTTCATTTGAGCCTGAAGATACGTGATACACAATGCCATAAAAAGTTATTAATGTTCGAGGTTGTAAGCCCTTACATATATTGAAAAGTCTAAAGCACTTTCATATCTTTTCGAAAAAAAAGTTTATACGGTTATCTGGCCAAAACACAAGAATTAGAATTTTCACAAATTTCCGGACTTTTTTGGTATTTACTGGCATTGACGTTTAAAAGTTTTTGGATATAACGGATTAAAAACTAAATTGTAGTCTTTGCTACAAGATTATTTTAAAAGTTTGTTTTCAAAATGTTAATCGACAGATACACACATGAATCTAATCTTGTCATGACCTCGTGCAAACTACTTTTTGCACGACCCCGGCCGTTCACAGAAAATGTATTTCTGTACTCCTTGCACACCTCAAGTGATTTTTTCTCGGTAGAATCTGAAAAAAGGGAAAGCAATGTCAAGGTTTTTGTTCAAGCCATGAAAAATGTGGATTTGTTATTCGGAGGTGAGAAGGTATTTATACTATACTGTGGGCTTAGTACGGATTTTGAAATCTTAGATAAACAAATAAGTAAATCTTATGCAAGCTCTTCCTTTAAACTTATACGTTACCGACCGCCAGGGCGCAATGGCCAAGCGGTTACGTTAGCGTGTTCGACTCTTAATCCTAAGGTTTCGAATCATACTGCTGTTGTGTCCTTGAGCAAGACATTTTATCCGACTTGTTCCAGTCAACTCAGCTGTATTAATGAGTGCCAGTTCTGCTTGGGGCTAACCTGCGATGGATAAGTGTCCTGTCAAGTGAGGCGGGGAGTCACAGACTCTCACCCGCTTAGCGGCTACGAAAAACGGAGAAAAGTGCTAACCATTACACCAAACTCGAGAGAGGATTTAGCTTTTAGCAATCAAGAACATAAACAAGGGATAGGTAGTGATCGATTGGGTTTGAACTCGTGACCTTCAGACTTAAAACCATAACCATGACCTTCTGGTTTGAGCCCATGATCTTCTAATTTAAACCCATGCCCTTCTGATTTGAAACCAGGTTCTTTTGATTTGAACACACGACCTTCTGATTTGAACCTGCGACCTCCTTATTTGAAACTGTGGCCTTCTGATTTGAAACCACGACCTTCTGATTTGAAACCATGACCTGATATGAAACCATGACCTTCTGATTCGAGCCCATGACCTTCCGATTTGAAACCATGACCTTCTGATTTGAAACCAAGACCTTCTGATTCAAGCCCATGACCTTCTGATTCAAGCCCATGACCTTCTGATTTGAAACCATGACCTTCTGATTTGAAACCATGACCTTCTGATTTGAATCCAACACCTTCAGATTTGAAACCATGACCTTCTGATTCGAACCCATGACCTTCTGATTTGAGCCAACGACCTTCTGATTTGAACCCGTGGTCATCTGATTTGAAACCATGACCTGATGATTTGAACTCCTGACCTTCTGATTTGAAACCATGACCTTCTGATTCGAGCCCATGACCTTCTGATTTGAAACCATGACCTTCTAATTCGAGCCCATGACCTCCTGATTTGAAATGACGACCTTCTGATTTGAAACCATGACATTCTGATTTGAACACACAACCTTCCGATTTGAACCCATTACCTACTGATTTGAAACCATGACCTTCTAATTTGAACCCATGACCTTCTGATTTGAAACCATGACCTTCTGATTCGAGCCCTCGACCTTCTGATTTGAAACCATGACCTTCTGATTTAAAACCATGACCTTTTGATTTGAAGTCATGACCTTCTAATTGGAGCCCATGACCTACTGATTTGAAACCATGACCTTCTAATTTGAACCCATAACCTTCTGATTTGAACCCATGACCTTCTAATTTGACACTATGAGTTCAAATCAGAAGGTCATGGGTTCAAATTACCTTCTGATTCGAGCCCATGACCTTCTGATTTGAAACTACGACTTCTGATTTAAACCCATGGCCTTCTGATTTGAACCCACGACCTTCTGATTTAAACCCATGGCCTTCTGATTTGAAACCATGACCTTCTGATTTGATTCGACGACCTTCTTATTTGAACCCATGACCTTCTGATTTGAACCCATGGCCTTCTGATTTGGACCCACGACCTTCTGATTTAAACGAATTGCCTTCTGATTTGAAACCATGACCTTCCGATTTGAGTCGATGACCTTCTTATCTGAGCCCATGACCTTCTGATTTGAGTCGATGACCTTCTTATTTGAACCCATGACCTTCTGATTTGAACCCATGAGCTGATTTGGACCAATAACCTTCTGATTTGAGTCCACAACCTACAAAATGACGTCACAGTTGAAAAATCAAGTTTTCTCGGTTCTTTTGGTGCTTTTGTCCTATCACTCTCTATAGGATTCGTTGAAAACTACCTAAAGCATCAACAAAGGTTAATTTTGGTTTTAATTGCTGTTTCAGTCATCAAATATGTTTAGGTAGTTCAGGAGAAAGGTGATGGGGTCGCGGATGAAATAGTTAAAATCAATAGTAAAATAGTAAGTACTTAGTCACTATATAGCAAGAAAATGAAGTTTCAAAGTCACCACACTAATAACATGACGTTTTATTATGACGTCATCAATTGTGACGTCACCTAATCAATGTCAAAAGATATGTCGATAAACAATTAACAGTTGTGCCAAAGCTTTTGGCAATCATTAAAGGAGCAAAAATTTGAAACTAGAAAATTCGAGCGCGTCTCCTCCCTCGAGGCTTTTAGGGTTTAGAATGCTTTTGGAAGCGTTTTAATCCTTCTGCATGGATAAACACGGTAAAAAATAAAAACTGTCTTATCTTTCAGCTGAGGTCAGTTTGATGAACAGCATTATGGTTGTTGTCTTTGTCCCGATCTTCGCTCACTTCGCAAAACGTGTAAGTAGCTGAACTTTTAATCGTGTGTTTCAACACTGAGACAGTTTAGAAAAAAGAAAACAACCTGACGCCATTTACACATCCAAGAGAAAATCCAGGGCATGGAAATGATGAAATATTCCACCAAACGATGCCTTTGACAAACGCCTAGATTCATGTTGAAATTACATTTTTTGCTAAAGGTATTTTGGGTTTTTTTTGTATTGGTGGCGAAAACGGGAAGGAACACTGCACCCCACCCCAAATATTGAATTTGTTTGGGGGGACCAGGCCCCTAATTTTTTTTTGCTTACAAAAGCAGGTTTTGAATAGGAATTCCATTGTGCGCCCCCAATAGTTTTCTTCTTCAGCCGTCCATGTTTTAAAGTAAAATTTCTCATAGCAACCAACCAAGAACTCCCTGTCCCCGTAGCGAGTGTAACTACTGCAGGGAATGAGAATAAGAGAAATCCTCATAAGTGAGCGAAAATCTTCTAGCTCTTTATCTCAATCCTTAGTTAAAAGATTCACTGATTGTGAAACCAGGTTTTTGTTCGTCGTTTTCTCTGATCTTGACCTTGCACAAAATGCAAAAGGTTTTGAAACGCAAGTCAACAAGTAGCCATTCAAAAGATTCTCACTAACACTTGAAACAAAAAATGTGCAGGGTCACAGTTCGTTCAACATAAAACAAAGCATTTTCCTACATTTTTTAAGTTTCCCATTAATTTGATGTTTGCATGGCGGCTTTCCAAACCAGTCCGTATAACAACTGCGCATTGTGTTTCAATCATCAACTAAAGCTGTCACGCGTCAAGTAACCGAGGAAACTTACTAATAAAACTGCAGATGATCATATCAGAGAGGCCAACTCTGACATGCTGTAATGAACCAAAGGCAAGTGTAAGAGAAACCGAGAAAGGAAAACCCCAAACTGCCTCGAGCGGGAATTGAACAATGGCCGGTTCTCTAACCACTGAGCTACAGAGGCATATACAGTGGCAAATAGAAAATCCGACTCCAACCCCAACTTGGCTTGGTTTTGTTCTCTCTCTGTCATGTGCATGTGGTCGGGGTGTCGTGGGTTCTATTCCCGCTCGGGGCAGTTGGATTTTTTCTTTCTTGGTTTCTCTTATACTTGCCTTTGTCTCATTACAACATGTCAGAGTTGATCTCTGAAGATAATCACATTGATTGAAACATGCAGATACTTCCTTTTAAAACTGTAGATATCATTGTGATTAAAACCATTTCTTTTGTGAACTATTATTTTTCTTGACAGGTGTTACATGCTGATGCTACAGTCACAGGTGCACTGTTAGCATTGGAGTCCGTTTTTTATCTACTCACTACGTTGGTTGCAGGGCATATTTTAGACAAGACGGTAAGGCCCGGGGCGAGGAAGCCCGTGAGGGAGATTGTGAAGAGGAATGAGTTCCTCTTCTCTCTTTCTCTCTGTACTGATTTCTCTGTCTATCTGTTTGTCTGTTTGTCCGTCTTTCTCTCTGTCTGTCTGTTTGTCTGTTTTTCTGTCTGTCTGTTTGTCTATCTGTCTGTCTGTTTGTCTGTCTGTCTGTTTGTCTGTCTGTTTGTCTATCTATCTGTCTGTCTGTCTGTTTGTCTGTCTGTTTGTCTATCTATCTGTCTGTCTGTTTGTCGGTCTATCTGTCTGTCTTTTGGCTGTCTGTCTGTCTGTCTGTCTATCTGTCTGTTTGTCTGTCTGTATATTTGTCTGTCTGTCTGTCTGTTTGTCTGTCTGTCTGTCTGTCCGCTTGTCTGTCTATCTGTCTCTCTAGTCTTTTGCTTAATATCATTTGTACTTCACAAACAGTGAATCAAAAGAGAAGTTTGTTATACGTGTTTTTTAACCTTGCACTTTTTGAAAA